>JARQSV010000576.1:550410-589794 GCA_030142285.1 Calameuta idolon | reverse complement strand
GGTATATTTTTTAATATAAAAAAAAACTTTCATTCAGGTTGGGAAATAAAATCAATCGCAGTCAGAATTCCACGACCTCCAATGGCAGACACTTAGGAAAATCAGATAGGACACGTGCAAAGAATATATTAAATTAATCAGATCCCTAATTAAAATAGTCATTAATGAATGCAATTGTAATTATAATTCTGACACTGGACAGCGAAATTGAAATAAATTCAATGGACATTTCTAGACTGAGTTGTAAAATTTAAGAAACATTATTAATTGCGGAATTAATTGAAGGTACGGTTATTAACACTTTCATTAAATTTATTGGACAATCTATATTCAATCAAAATACATTACTTGTACACCATAACAACGGTGAGTCCTTAAAATACGTATTGCGCATAGGAGGGTAACACTATTATATATGTACAAATCGGAAGCACGAGTAGTATATCGGCCAGTCGACTTAAATACAAATAGAATCAATAAAAACTTATAAACTAATCGAGCACTGCGGTGAGAGCGCAATCGCGATAAACGATTTAGGACTGAGAACGTTAGAAAATAAATCGACTAGAGGCAATACCTAATTACTAACTTATTTCGCTTATGCTCATTAACGGATTCTTACTCACGGCAGCATTTAAACTTATAATAATTACGTTCAACACACCTGCACCTGTTGGGCCAATCAAACGAAATCGAGTCGGTCTCTCTCTCTTCGAGAAGGGAGATAGTCCTTCGCGATTCAACGGTGAAGTTAATCAAATATAAAGAGAAAAAATAAATCGGAGAAATAAATTAACAAGCTAGAAAAATTACATATACATGCACACGGTATGTGTATAATTTGTCGTATCGCAGTCGAGTCGTTTCGTTTATAAAATCGGTGTCTCCTTGACCAATTTTTTTTATTAAATATTTTCCAAAAGTTATCTCCGAATTAAAATTCATATAAAAATTATATATCTTCTGAAGAGTTCAATTTTCAATATTTCGACAAATTTCAACGGTGGGCAATTAACCGATGAGTTCGTTACAAAAAAAAAAGAGATACAGATATACTTCATGCTCGTTCACGTTCAATCGTTATCGCATGTGTGGTCGTATACACTGCCTATATAGGGGGACGAGAAAATTTTGTTACTAAAAAATCGCAGTTCTCTTATCGACACGAAAGCAAATGTATTTTATCACATTGCACTTCGACCGTGACGATTTTAAATAGAACAGCCTTTAAACAGAAAAAATTTTCAATATCCCACGTTTAAACTCAAAAGAAATTAGAGGCAGCGATGCATCCACTGAACCAAGCGTCATTACATAGAATATGAAGCAACAGATTGCTACATGAATATATAAAAAAAAGTCTGTTCTACGTGAATGAATCCATGATAAAAAGCAACGAGAAAATACAAATAAAGCGGCAATGAATAAATCAAGTGCGACTATAAGAAACGACAAGTAATAACATAAACAAGTAATATTTGCTTCTTCAGTTTCATCTACATACATGACGCTTGGTAGAAAATTTTAAAGGAAGCACCATGGGCATCTGTAAGCTTTACTACGGCCTATCGATAATCTCAAACTACCATATTCTTGGTATAAAAAAGTAAATGGTAAGGCACGTAACGTATGTATGTTTCATTGCTTTTGTTTTTGTGCTCCAGTTCCTGGCGCATTTCACGTTTAAGGCTATGCGATATGCGTTGGGAAGGACCGGTGACAATGTGGTTTCTGTCGATGATTTAAAATTTGGAGGCGACTTCCATCGTGCGGCAGGACGTACCATTTCTGAACGTCACTTGGGCCTACCAAGCAGCGCCAGCCAGTATTGTCCTGAAACAAAGGAGAGATATGACAAAGCGATAGTAAAGCAAGATGGTATCTTAGTGGTTTCAGGTAATACCAGTTTCCATGTGAAACGTGTTCTCACCTTATTGATGCTTCGAAAACCGCAGTTCCTCGACACATCCTGTAGGATGAACTGGACGCGCAAGAAGCTCGCTGCGAAAGTAAAGCCACCGACTCGAGTAAAATAGTACCGCAACGAAGAAAGGCTGAGACCTTCACCTCCAGCGAAAGTAGATAATCTGTCGCAAAATGTTACCGCTCAGATGGGATACTCTTTTGAGGTAGAAAAGGTAAATACACCGATTAGCAAATTCAATTGAACTCTGGGATACGTACGAAAAGTCATTGATAAAATTAAGAGTCGGTAGAGATAAATGAAAGTAGCTTCGCGAAGTTCAATGATCCTGCTATTCGGTATATATATTAAAAGTTTAGAAGATAAAACAAAGAAATAAAAAATGAGCCCAAAATTTTAAAACCCAAAAAAGTCCTTGCCTTCTGGACCATCCATTCTATCCAGTAGACATAACTTACACTGTCAATGTTCAGACATTGATCTCATAAACACGAAGCTTTGCGAAATTTATGTAACGTATTAATAAACAAAATTAACTAATTAACGAAAAGATAGTTCCGCTAAGTTAATAAAACATTATGGTATAGAAAGCCAGCGTATTTCTGTTCGGGCAGTAGAACGAAAATTATATTATAAGGACACCGTTTCCATATCGTTTCGAAACTGTTCCAATACCCGAACCAGGAAGATCCTAATTGGGGTAGGTCAAAGATGCCCAAAATTTCTTCGGTAGACAGTTTACACACAATATTATAAAAGTAAATGAAATTAATTTCTTTAAAAGCTCAACATCCTCGGACAACCCCAAATTGATCTTCCAAAGACGAGAATTACCTAAATCGCAAGAATAAATTCCACCACCGTAAGCGCACCAGACTGAAAGAAGAGAGGAACAAGCACCTAGTACGTACGTCATTTCCGTTCAAAAAATTCTACGAGATCTACGAGAGCCAACTGATCTACGAGAGCTCGCGCTTTAATCGGCGACTACTGGACGTAAAGACGTCTCGTACGATGACAATAATTGGATTAAGAATAATACAAAAAAAAAAACACGGCACCCAAGAGTCAGTAGAAAATAAATAGGTAGGATGAGGTAAACGCGCAATATGAGAAAGCCTGAACGGTCGAGAGATCCTGCCGGGACGGCATTAAGTGAAGTGTGAGTGATTGGATAGCAGCGTAGATTGGCATAAAGAGCGACAATTTGACAGACTGACCTTGGGCCAGTTCAGAACCAGCTGCCAAACTGGGTCATAGGATAAAGTGCAACGAGGAACAGACTCGCGTATTCCCAGTATGTTCATAGTCCTGTTCAAATCGTCCTTGTTGAAATACGGCACGAATCCTGCCGGATATCCTGTCTCCATTTCTAAACTGCCGTCACCGGATACAGTGTGCCGAATGTTTGTGCATGAACACGAATATACATTGCATGCGGGTTCTCTTTTCGTGAGACTTCCAGTTCTAGTTTTTTTTTCTGTGCCTGGAATCATCACTTCCAGAAGTTACATTTCGAGTTCCCTCAGTCTTCTCTAGTGCAGTGGCACTGCTTGGCCATGTCTTTCTGCCTATACGAAGGGCTATCCGTTACGTAGCTTTTCTTTGACGTTGGTACTTGACTCTTTTCAAGTAGATAGTGCTTCTCCGTCGAACCGTCAGATTCGTTCGATTCTTTTATTTATCGTGAAATTCTCATCGATATAAAATCATTACGTCTTCGAAGCTGAACGATGACGATTTGATCCTTGGAAAATCTGTGATAAACTATTTGCTCCAGATCTTTCGTGTCTTGATCTTCTTGGTGGGATCGTGTGCAATCAGTTCCCGTGTTAAAGATATCGCGTTGAATTCAAGTCGCAATCAGTGTCCCTAGACGTAATCTACACACGGCTCTTCAGATTAAACGAAATAACTCAGAATACGTGAAATTCTCTCGGGTAGGATCTTCTAGACGCAAATCTCCTGATATAAAACCAGTCGATGCGATTGGGTCCTCGTCTGATTTCGTTTAAAAAAACTGCCAGCCCTAGCTTTTACGTTCCACGCTCTCATTGCCCACCCTTCCCTTTTCATAACCTCATTCTGACAGTATCTAACCTTCTTTTCCGGTTCTCTTTCCGTAAACGTAACGACCGCTTCCTCTTCATCGGCGTGTTCCTCCTCGACCGGGGCCTGCGATACTTCTCTATCTGCCTCGAAGGAGTTTTCCATGGTTCCGGCAGCGAAGTCTTCTTCTCTGGCCTCCTTAGCTAGTTCAGGTTGCTGCAAATCCATCTCTTGGACCGAAGGAACGTCAACCTGTAGAAGCGCATTAGGACCAGTTTCAGATACCTTGTCTGTAATAAAACTGGCAACCATGCGAAGAAATACTTACCGTGATTGGACTATGTGCTACGGACGCCGTGGCGTCATGGCGTGACACCGATTCCACCTGGGAAACGAGAGGCGGCTCCGTTTTCACGATGCCATCAGGAACAGGTTGTGTTGACCGTGGCTTATCGTGCTGGTTACTTTTGGCCGAAAGGCGCCAGTCCTCGAGCGTCATGGTAAACTCATCTGTTTGCGTGAACCTCGTGACCTCGGCCTTGCTGGAATTCACTGCGGCACTCTCACCTCTGTTATTTCCCGCAGCAGCTTCACCGTTGGCAGTAACCCTTCCCGCTGAGGTTGCAGATATCGGCTCCTCCACGTCTTCGGGTTCTTTGTCAATTAAATTTTTATGAGAATTTTGTTTGAACGAGTTCCTTGAACTCGGCGTTTCCTCAACATCTATCTCCATTGGTTCCGCACAGGATGATTCCATCATCATCGAACAGTCGACCTCGTCTTTGGTACTCTTCACGAACTTCCACATCCCTTGGAACGGATTTTGACGGGAGATGGTCCTACGAACCTCCTCTTCCAGGTCACAGAGACGACTCGTCAATCTTTGATTGACATCAACTTTCTTGCTCAATTGATCTCGCAGTTCCTTCAGCTGAGTAGCATACTCTGACTCCAGTTGTAACCACATGCTATCTGCTTGCTGAAGAGTCTTTACGAAGACTTCCTCTCTACGTTCCAGGTCGGATATCTGCTCTCTCATCTGCCGCTCCTCCTCCGTGAGTTGTCGAATTTTGTTGGAACAAACGATCCAAAGATTTCTGCATTCGATGCATTCGTCTTTGGCGCATCCTAACTGTCCCAAGTCCAAGAATTTCTTCAAGTCATCTGACGTACCATGATCATTCATTTCTAAGGCGGTGTCACCTGCCAACTTCTCCATAGCATGATGGAAGATCTTTCCACAATGAGAAACTGAAGAAACGTCAGCAGTGTCTTTGACGACGTTTGAATCTTCACCAGGTGTATCTTCACCGAGTGCAAGCTTTTCGGTCATGGCGAGCGAAGATGAATCACCCATAGGCAAAATTTGGATATCAGTTATCGTCCCCGCTTCGCGTAGACTTTTCTCTTTATCTTTCACATTACGTAACTCATTCTCGACCCAGTATACTCTTTCGGTCAGCCGATAATTCTCATCCAAGAGTTCCTCTTCCCTCTGCTTCGACACTTGTTTATCCAGAAGCTGCTTTTCTTCTTCTTCTTCGTAAGAACAGAGTCGCTCTTCCAGTTCACGGATTCGTTCCTGGTAAGAAGTGACCTGAGCAATATCCACAGTACCTACGACCTCAGGATTGCAACTGGTCTTAGCATCGATTATAGGAACCGGGACCTTGACAGCTCGCTCCTGAATACGAGCACGAAGCTCGTGAAGACGCTGGACTTCCTGGAGCAGCTCACCAGCTGGGGCTTCAGTTTGTGTGCCCCGACTCGCCAATTCTACTTCAGTCTCGTCCTCCTCGTCAAATATTCCGCTTTCCTGAAGTGACAACGGCGTCTTCTGCGGTACCGGAGACACCGGATGTGCGTAGGTGTTGTAAGGTATCACTGTAGCCACGGCTCGATCTCGTTGCTTGTTTGACTGATCCTGAAAGGTCATGAGAAAATATAAAAAAATAAACTTAGCTGTTTTGCACCAGTGTCCAACGTATTTGCTCAAATATGAGACTCATTTGTACAGGTGAAGAGAAGTATCACGGTTTTATATCTATGCAGAGAAAGGATTTTTCAAAAACTGCCAAACTTAAAAATATTTAAATATTCACATCACGTATGCCGTTCTTCTACAAAGCGGTGTACCACTTTCATAGTTTTCTAGTTGAAATTTATTTACTGGTTAACAATAGTGACCAAAGACCCCAATACATATATTTTAACTAATTCAGCACTAGTTATGGATTATTAAAATCTCAAAAGCTTTATTCTATTCCAACTGGTCTCAGACGTCACAGGAATACCGAGAAGTACTTGCAATAGGTTCCTATCTGTAATTTGTCACGCTAAGCAAACGGAACCTCGTGGGAACGTCGAAGTTTACCTTGTAGATGTGTATCGGTTCCGGAGAAACGATCCCACTGTCTGCCGGATCAGGCGTGTCTCTGGTACATGGCGCTTCCTCCAATTCTAGGACACGGAATTCCAGGAGTTCATTTTGATCCCGAAGTTCTGAGATTTCAGACAGAAGGGCAGCTTCGCGTTCCTCGGCTTCACGCAGCTTGTCGCTGAGTGCCTGTCTGCTGTTTTGGCTGCCTCTTGTCTTGAATGATACAATTTTTATAATTATTGTTATCGTGTTATTTGACCAAGGCCGGTATTTATTCTGTACGTCTTGGCTCACTTACCTCCTGAAGAAGAGCTTTCTCAAGATCCCGCACCTGACTTTTGGCATGTGCCAATTCCTGTTGCTCTTCCAGCAGTTTCGTCTGCAGTTCCTCAACTTCAAGGATGATGGCTTCGTAGGCCTCCCGGGTAACCCCGTTGGCCTGCCATTGCCCACATCCACCAGGTTGCGGCGACAAGGATGACGGAGCGCTGGAAAGTGCGCTATCACCTTCCTCGTGTTCCTCTTCGTCGTCCACCTCAGCAACTGGTTCCAGTTCTAACCACTGTCTGTAAAATTCTTCCTTCCGCTTCTTGTTCGACAACTGATCCAATTTCCGTTCCTTCTCCTAAAATAAGAAAAACATCAGCATCACCCGACAAATCTTCCTCCTGGATCAGCGGAACGAACTCATTCGCTTGATAGCGTAATTCAATATCTTGTACAAGACTCTGTCAAGGTCTTCAATTAAATTCACGCACGTGCAGCTCGTGTTTGTAAATTGCAGCGTGAAAATTGGCGCTAGGCGCCCTCGAATGTAGTGTAATCGCGTTTGTGACGACCACGATGATGATGATGATGATGATGATGATGATGATGATGATGATGATGATGATGATGATAATGATAATAATGATGATGATAGAATTACCTTGACTGCCTGCCTCAGTACCTCGATGACCTCCTGCTGCTCCACAGCGAGTTCCCGAAGGCGCTCAACTTCCGCCACAGCTTCGCAATCCCCTTTGCACAAGTCGACCTGAATAGAAATTGCACGGGGTCTTGCACTCTCGTGTGAAATCATCGTTGCCAGTCATCGTACAATAATATCGAGAGACAGCCTGACAGATAGAGGGACTATGTAACTAAACGTAATTAGGTACGTACCGCATGGTCACCGCCAGGGATCTTCTCGTCGATGCGAGGTGCGAGTCGAATCTGATGATTCCTTTCGCTCTCCCGCAGTTTTCGCATCTGCAACAGGCCAAGTGGCGTTCAGCTCTGATTAGCACCAGTCATAACAGAGACGCTCCGATTAACTGCAAGATCACGCCATAATGGGGTACGCTCATGAAACTACCAACCGATACCATAATCAGCTGTACGTGAAATCCAATGGAAAACCAAGAATTCAGAAAAACGAAAGAATTCCCTATTTAAACGTCATCCGACATCCGGTCCAATTACTAAAAGTGCTGGTCCATTGCTCTGTGCCTGACCCACGAACGTACAGTACCAACTGCACGGTAAACGAAATAAGATTTAAAAAAAAGACAGTCAACGATATATAAATAAAAACTTAATAAAACGAATTCATCCCAGACGGTGTTGAGTACAAGTTATAAAAGTCAAGATCATTGCCGATAGTAAAAGGCAGATCATCACGAGCATGCGATATACCGACGGCCCATGCCTTTCCACGTGGCGAAAGCCGTATAAAAAAAAAAAACTACATTCAACAAAAACCGCCTGTTCAAAGCCTTCGACCTGACGTCCACTTACTACAGTAAAGTCACAGATGTCATGGAAGTGCGCGCATGCGCACTATCCAAACAGCCAAGTAGACGTCCTGAGATAGAAATGGAAAATAAAAAATATCATCGACGCCCAGCGGCCGTCTCGACGCTTGATTAGTGAAAGTGAATGACTCTCTCCGCTCCTCGGAGATGACTCGAGCCACCCAGGAAGACCTTCGAGTTAACGTACGTCCGGTTAAGGTCTACCGCGGCCACTGACCAGAGATAGCCTCCCCCCCCTCTTCTTCTGATCGGCAAGCATTTCTTCCGCGAACGTTAACCATCTGCGACCTACATATGCAAAAGGGGTAACCCGCAGAGCGGCAGTCTTTCTAGAATGCTCTTTGCGCCTCGCCTCTTGGTACCTCGGTACGGTACTGCAAATAGTATACGACTACGCGTTAATGGACATTGCATTGCAGTGCTGAAGCTTCAGGAAATATTATTTATTATTATGCCTTTTGATCGTATCGGCATAGCTACGCTTCCGGTTCCTCGATGAGATGTACAGGGAAGAGATGCTATTAGGATAAAAGAAATCGAAAGAGTGGTTGCTAATGATCGATATAACAATAATAGTAATAAATCAATAAGTGTTTTCCATTGATTGATTTCGAAGATATTCTTCGTCAAATTTAAAGGTTCAAGTACGACGGACGACTGTAACGACTCGGGATGGTTCGCTTTTAATATTTATAGCTTCTCGGAGATTGGTAATATGAATATGCATACCGGATTTGCGGTGCGCGTCTATAAATGGCAGCGAGCGGGTGGAACGAACTTTTGAAAATTCATGGCTTCCGACAGTCGACGCACAAGTTACGAATCTCATCGTCACTTAACAGTGGGAAGATTAACGAAGAACAATAAACTATAAATCGAGGACACAAATTTACAGGATCTCGGTAAGCGAGTATTTTTGAAAAATTTTATAACGGCATCCGATCGAATTACCTTGATATTGAAATGCCTCGTTTTTAATCCAATCAATAATTTAAATCCCGTGAAAGTATCTTCGCATAAAATTATACGACTCCGGAAGAGTCAAGCGTGCCTTGTGATCCGCTGAAGTTCGATATCCATGGGCGTTTTCATGAAAACCAACCGCCAACGATATTTCGCAAGATGACGAGGAAAAGCATCCGAATCGAATTCGACATGGATATCCTAGTTTCAAAAATTTCAGTCCGATTTTTATGAAGTCAAATAATATCCCATAACGATCCCGTAAAGGTCATTCCCACTGAACAGTAGTATCATATCACATATGTATTTACTACGAAATCCCATATGCATGAAATACTATCACGATGTACCGATTGCAAATTCATATACGATCGGTAATCTGTATCAAAGTATAAACAAGCAAACAGTAATGCTCACTAACAATTTCCATAGCAGAAATCACCAGCAGCAGGTTCCATTTCTACTTGCCATTAGCTCGCGCTATAAATACCGATATGTCTGACACTAGAGGTCTGTTACCACTGCGCGATATCGTACTGCTCCCGTGAACGATTCCAGTGACGCCCGGCACGCAATCCTGGCAAGCCTGAAGTGAATGGGATAGAAAGGAAAGAAAGAGAAAAACGAAGCCGGAAGAATAACCACTTCGATTACCCGTAGTGATTAATTGTATTAGAAAAAGAATATAAGGAAATTCTCTTGATTGCATGAAAACGTCACCTAGCAACGAATAGCCTATAATGCCAGATGCTTTTTGCACGGTACCAGCTTTAACGAGGAAAACGTATAAGAAAAGACATTCAGGCTGTCGCAAACGTTATGGTCATCTACGCGCAGTGCATTATAGAATCACGAGTCACCGATAGAAGGTAAATGAAGTTTCTCCAAGTATTAAATTATTACATGTCGACTGAAAGTTTTACACAGAGCATGTATTTACATAAACGTCACATGTCTTTGATCGACATTTTATACGATTAAATCTACTTTCCCAATTTTTAGTACTCGACCCATGCAAATTCATTCCTTATTGACAATAACTTCGGGTGCGGACCAAAACTGAATCTCTAAGATGAGCCGAGGTCATCTCGATGAGGATGCTGATTGTTTCATGAAGTAACATCACGGGAATGTTACGGAAAAAAATAATCCTGCACGCGAAGGCCCCCAAGATCCTAGATAATTGAAGATGGAGAATGAATTGCAAGAGTCGTCCGATACCTATAACCTACGGTCCTCTGACGGCGTGTCACGAGGCGCGCCTATTGACACACATCGGAAACGTAAAAGGGACGACTGTAGCAACGGCCATTTCGCGGACAGGCTCGTTAGGCCATTCGACTTATCTCGAGTGGAGTAACGGTGTTTCCCGATCAGTATTATAATTAAAATGAATTGCTTATTGTCCCTGAGGAGGATCCCACGAAGCGGTCCCAGCAGGCAGCCGCCGCGCGCTCAGTGACACAGTTTCCTTCTTCACGCGAACGCGCCCTCAGGCACGTCGTACGTATTCATTCTTATATCTATATCTGTGTGCATATATATATATATATATATATACATACATAGATATATCTGTATAGCATATTAACATCTGCATATGCAGGACCACTGCGATATGTATACGTTATGGCAAATATCTTGCACCTGGTTAACACTGATCGAGATCGGATTACCGATTCTCGTGACGTGTAAAATTATTTGAAAAATATAATATTGAAATAATTTTTTTTTTTCGTAGATATAATAAACGAATAAATTTATCGAGCTCCTAGACAGCGTTTCTATCGAATCGTGCTGGAATTGTGCAATTTGAAAACTGAAACGCCAGTCGATCGGAAGTGGCAGTGGGCAGGTAACGATTGTACGGTATGAATGAGGCAAATGGCAGCGGATGCTGTGATCGTAAGAGTGTTGGACCGTTAGGTTGGCCCCCTGACACACAGCTGACTGGCTTTAAGTAAGTCTACGTGTCGGCGTCCGAGTGCCGGCCACAACCTGTGCCGTACCAATGGGTCAGGTGTATTATTGGGCCCGATCGAATACCACGCCGCATTAAATAAGTTGATTTTTTATGTATAAACGTCACGAAGGTGTAGATGTACGATTCTAATGGACATTAGAGTTATTAGAAATTGACGTGAGAATTTTGCCTATAAATAATCCGTGTTAATCCTCGCTGATGTTCGAAGTGACTCTCGTATCGATTCGCAAATTGTAATATAAATATGCAAATTACCAATTATTAATTGCGTGGTCCCACCGAACCACCTAAAGGTGAAAAGTCTCTTGGAACGCGTTTCCTTTTTAGTCTAGTTCCGCTTATTTCACGCGTCGCGCGTTTAATCAATACATTCAATAGGGTTTATCAAATCGATATTGTCGCTACTTAAAAATTACGTCATCATAAGCGACGTCTTAATTTCATAATTATATTATCTTTTATCTTTTTCCATTAAAATATCCATTTTATTATGACAATATTAAAATGGACACTGTAATAGGAAGGAGGAGAAAGAAATTTAATTAACTGTTCTTAATTGCGTGTTAATAAAATATTCTCCCACTTCACGACATGTCCTATATATATACATAAATTCAGGTATACAAACCATCGCAAAATTATGCAATCGAGTCGTCGAGTCTTTTATTGCCAATTATCAATAACGTCAAATCTCATCGACTCTGCTACTTGAGCGACCGATCAAGAACTCTTTGGTAAGCCTGTCCGATGTCAAAAAAAGTAAAAGGTCCTTTAAAAATATATATATATAAATGACTAAAAAAAATTTTCCTCGGGCGTATAAAAAAAATGCAAAAAGCATTGTTATAAATAAATTGAGTAATTTCATCTATTCCGGCATATACCTTTTCCAATGCATTGGCAGAAGTGCGTCCGCGTTAAAAGCTTCGCAAACATCGCGAGGCAAATGCCAAAGCATACAGGAAAAGAAAGGATTGTTTGCTCTAGTCACTGAGCGACGTCAACGATCGTTATCAAGGATTTTTAAATATATTTCTCGATATCGCTCAATGCGAATTCTTCACATGTAACACGTATACGGGACTGACAATACTTACAGATTTTATAATGTTACCGGCGCAGGACATCATCCCGTAGTAAGCGTAGGTGTCCATAGTGAGTAAATTCTATATCGAGTCGTTATTATTCAAATCATTGAGACAACTCCTACTCGCAGTTATAATCTGCCTCTTGATCTAGCACGAATATTCTTGTCGCACCACTTCAAGTGGCTACTTCACGAAGCAAGCCAGACGAACGTGGCTCCGTAACATTACGCAGGAGAGTGGCCGACGAAAAAAACTGGTCAGACGATTTACTCTTACGGCACCGAACGCACGGAAAAATGCCTCCGATGAAAGTTGCACGACACGCTGCCTTTCTGCGCTGGATTCTCGAATATCTTAAACGATTTTCACCCCGAGTCTCTGTTTCCGGCTAATTCCACGTAGTGGCATTGTTACCGATGAAAAGGAGTTTCCTCGTTATACCGATAAAATTCGATCCCATTAACGCGTACCCGATCACCCCACATACCTAATCTGCCCGAAGGTAAATATTCCGAAGTTCGAATCAACAAAAGTGCACGGTAACGATAACGATTATCAGTCTCAAGTCAATTGCCTTCAGTCTTCCCACTTAAGAAAAACCTAATTTTACTATCGTAGATATTTCGGAGGACTGATAATTAATTTTTAAAAAATTTCTAAAATTCACGAATCACCGATTACGTCGTATTCATTCACTTTGACAAAAGGCCAGTTCGAGATTTACACCATTGACCGTTATTAACCATATCGAATAATCACTTTAAATTCACTCGCAAAGCGTAACAATTGTTTCCACATCGAAGACTCGTCGTTTCTCATTCACAGTATCCAAACGATCAAATCCGATAGTTAACGAAGGTTCGAATTGCAAAGTAGAGAAGACGCATGGACGGCCGATTGCCGTGTCGAGTAAACCGTCAGATTCGTCAAGAAGCAAGTTGATTATCCCGCAGGGCCGGGCGTGTTTGTTTAATGATTTTTACGCGGCGCGCGGGACGGTTGATGATTTATTCATAAGTCGACAGGTAGCGAACTGTAGCGCGGAGGCGCGAAGACGTGATATGTGGTTAAGCATGCGACCTACTGAGCATGAGGCTACCGCGCTGGACCACACTTGCCGATCTCGTGGATTTGCGATCCCTCCATCCCGTCCTCTCGCCATCCATATCCCGTCCTACCGAACGCGACGCTCCCTGGATACACGTTGACACACGAGCAGGTAAGGTAGGTAAAGTGAATGTATTACGCAACCCGCGCCTTACCCCCCTTAATGCATCGCCGAGGAACGTTGAGCTAGTTAGGCAAAACTTTCTTAGAACTTATCAAGATTACAGAAATCCGATTTCCAATAAATCATTGAGAACCAGATACCCATGTATAGGTATATAACTAGTATTACAAGCAGATTGAAATGGATGCGCGTGTCCTGCGAGGTTCTTTCGGAAGAAGGATTACGGCATCTTTCGATAGTGACAGGACGACATGTAATTCCCTGCTAAGCACTCGCTTGATATCGGACGATAGCGAACGAGAAGGAGCTGACAGCTGCGATCCATTATCGTGACTCGATTAATTCGAATACTCGTGCTAATTGTTAACTGCGACGATTAATCATTTTCAGGCATTCCCTGCATATCACATGGGTGTGTGACTCTCGAGTTGCATTTTCATATCCAAGACTAAACAAATAATTGTTGGACCTGCATAGGGTTTATGACACTGTTTGATTACGGATACCGATATAGGTTGCAGTTATAGATTTTATGACGCATTGATAAGACCAATCGCGGCTGATCGACACTTACTGTTACGATTAATGGTCACTCAATGTTTTCTCTCGGGAAGTCACGTGTATCTAGGTCAGGTACGTGTCGCGGGTCTTGACGTAGGGGAAATTAAAAAAAAAAGTTTTTTTCGAAATAAAAAAATTTTCAAAATACAGTAACGTAGGAAGAAGATCGAGATGACGTATTTGATGAGGATTTTAAAAATTGTCTTAGCTGTCTTAGGTCACCGTACTTGAGGGGGGGGGCCCGCCCCTTTAAACGGACATTGGGGCCGGCCCTGACTATTGGTAGGTATATTGGGACAGGTGAGCTGGGTATGCTGTGTTACCGTTATCTGTACTTCTCTCATCTCTTCTCAACATTTCTTTCTCCTACCCGTCGATGAACATGGCTCTCTATTTTATTAGATGACAGCTCGTTTAATCATACACGACGTATCTTTATGGTTTTATTAAATTCGACGACGACAGTATGGTAAACATGTGCGTGGGAAGTGGGTATACCTATGTATAAGCTGGTCTCTTGTCTATCCCATAACGACAGGTTACGAGTATGCAATATCGAGTGGCCTATATAAACGAACAACTCTCTCAATTACCCATAATTTCTTCAGTAAAGAAAAAGCGCCCTTTTACATATGTACCATAGCAGTTAAATTATAACTGACAATTACAATTTTTATCTAGCTTGACCAAAGCGGCCATTGCATGGTAGACAACGAAAAAAGCTACCTAAAGCGACCATACACTCCTTCATAACAAAACCAAGTAAAAACGAATAGAATTTCATGATTACGGGTACGAGGTAAAATAATCAATGACAAAAAAAAATTTTTTTCTTTTTTTCAGCCGTAACAGTGAACTCTTAAAAAAAATGATAAACAAGTACCGATAGCGACTTGCAAGTGTGAAATATTTTAATGTCAAGTCTATACATATATATTTCATAGTGCAACGACTTTACGTACAAAACACGTGTAGTGCTAAATCGAATTTACTCGTTATTCACTTTACATCCGATGCAGCAACGACAAAACCTCCATCCTCTCGGGCATCCGCTAAAGACAAACTATACGCTGCCAGAGGAGCTACACCTGTAATTAAAGCCCGCAGATAATTATACGGACAATTAGCTTTACAAATTGCTATGTACTTATGGGTATTATGCTCACACGGATTAGTCGCGTTTTAGTCGTAGCGCATTGGCCCCGTGTCGCGTCTCCATATAAATACAAATATCTACGTTCCAGTCTAACGGCGAGAAGATTGCACTTATCGCGGCGCATCGCGCGCTCCAAGGCCTCAGCCACTCCGCTCTGCTCCAGTCTCGGTAATGAAAGGGTAAATCGTGTCGAAAGTCCTATATATAAATATAACGTAGTATACACAGCGTGAAACAGTGACATGACGTATATAGGTATATCAGTGAAGCTATCAATTTCATCGAATTACACAGTCTAATCGATAGGTCCTTCCGAGGCCGAGCAAACGCTAAACATACATACGCAAACGGGGCCTGGGGCGACGTCCTAACCAAAAATCTCTACCAGTCACTTTCGCTGACTCTCATTGGCACGGCCGTTCATTTCCGTATGCAACGTTCGAGAATCGCATGTACGTATGTATATACAGGATACGGCCCAGTTTATCCTCGATCTAGTGCCCGAGGAAGGGCCACGAGACGTTATGGCCAAATCCAGAAACTCCAGGAAAGAGAAGAGCGGATGAGCAAAAAAATTGCAGCGAATCGAGTAGTCGACGGACCGGTTCCCTTCGTTTCACGATATATCGCCGGCTACTTCAGAGCGATTCGCGAGGCTCACCGGCCGATCCTGATACTCCAATTGCTTCGTCCCACTGGATATACGAAACTTGTATTGTGCTCGAGGATTAAATGAAACACGTGCCTAATGGCCATCGGAACGTCTTTATAGGAAGAAAATGGCAGATGGTACATTTCATGAACATACCTAGCACTGAGCCTCGTGACGATATGGCGTCATGGAATTTTGTTCGGAGCCTTCAGAATGCGGTACGTGGTCCCATTGTGATCCTCTTAAGGATCGACGGACGATTGGAACGTGATTTGGGTCTTGGTTTCCTGTCTACAAGACTGTCCGGTACTTGGCGAACGGACGACCGAGAAAAGGATTCACGAAATGGCGGAATAATGCCGAACGTGTTCAGATTTAACGCGGAGTATCGTTAACGTATGTACGATTGTGCATAGCGAAGGCGAACCAAGGTGAAGCATTGGGCTAGAGTAAGGTTAGGTTGTCGAACACTGGATGAAGCACGAGAAGAACTGTTGACCTTTCGCGGGGAAACGCCGTTGAAAACGAGGCTGAAGGATAGCGCGACGAAAGGTGCCTTTTGATGAATTCTCGATAAAAGGCGATGTGCCTCGCGGATGCGTAAGGAGTTCTTAATGGCGTCGGCCTACTTACTACACGATTATTCAGGTACTGGTACCGTAGCTCGAAAGAAAATTTAATTTTTACCTAATCGCGATCCTCCGTGCACTTATCTATCCCATATGTGTTTATACATTCTATGCGCCACCGTCGCTTTTACTCGTAGGGTAATGCCATCGTTATGGATGCGCAAGCGAGCTGCGCATACGGGCAATATTCTTTATGATTAAATCCCCATCGGGACTCGCACGGCCACATATCATTTCGTGTATTAAAACATCGTTCTTCCGTGCGAATATGTCGGTAGGCTGCATCGCCTCAGGCCGCAAGACGATGGGTACCCACTGCGCACAATGTAATCGATTTTCATCGGCGTAGCCAGCGTCCTGTGAACGTGAAATCGTGCCAGCTACTAGTGAGACCTTTTTTTTTTTTACCGTTTTAGTCTCAGGCTCAAGTACCACTTCTAGCCAGACCAGATACGTAAGGACAGAGTGAAGACCTCAAAAAGAATTTAATGCAGTTTGCTGTTTTTTTTTTTTTTCAAAATTACAATTTCACCTTCTCAATATACGTACAGGGTGATTTAGAATAAACGCATCATCGACAGCAGTTTATACTTTGTATATATTAAACAGGCGTATTAATTTTGAAAAATCTTACACGTAAAGTAGATTATCGAGGAGAGGTATTGCGAATTGACAAAAATTTTCAAGAAAAGTAATTTTTCGTGAAAATAACATACACTGTGTATTTTTATATAGGACCACGCGTGTTAACGTCCAGTTAAATTTTTTATATCAAAAACTAGCGACTGTCATAAGAATGTGCAACTGTTAGTTTAAAGTTCCGATGTTTGTAGCCAACCGGTGCTTAATCTCGAATCCAACTACCCTGAATTTAACTGTGCTATAACGTATCCCACACACGGTTACTCCCCATATATAAAATTACGGACCTTCACTTGCTCCGTACATAGACTAAAACGGAGAGAAGAAAAAAAAAATGTACATTTTATAATTCACGTACAAAGCCCATTGCGTGGCATCGCCATGCCGTATATAGGTTACCGGTTTTAAAATTCAATATTGGTATCCACAAAGACTAAACGTTGAAAGTCAAAGATTCCTTATGCAATTATATATTAATTTCGTACGGAGCATCCAATCCCGTTATCCAGGTACGATCGTTTCTGAACACCCTATATCCTCTACGCTATATACGCGCAGACATCGCGACGCACCGTGTCCGTAACTTTCTTTCAGCCTTTTCTTCAATTATCCTCAAGTCGACATCTGCCTGCGTTTTTTGGCTCAGCAGAACGACCGAAGAGTATACTAACGTATGTATTACATATATACCACGTTATATATAACGAGGAGACACAAGCAACGAGTACAAGCCCGAGAGCGGGTCTTGCTCTCAGTCCCTCAAGCTCTTGTGCAAGGCCTAACGGCACGCCGTAAATGGCGCGCGCTCGATATCGCCAATGAAATTGCAAATATTAATCCCGTTTCAATTTGATAAAGCCGAGGTCTTTCGTAATACGCGATTCTCCATTCGAAAAGGCAGATCTTCCATTTTAAATCCTGAACCGGTGTATCCTACGTCACGATGGATTTGAAATACCGATAGCCACTTGGTTTTACATTGTTTCCATAAATCATTCATATGTGTATTGTTATACACGCGTTAACCATTAGCTCGTGACGAAAACGAATTTTCATAATTTTATACAAGTGGAAAGACACCTTATGACGTACGTATCTCAATCGAATAAAGAAGAAAAGTAGCCGTGTAACTTTTATACAACAAAAACGACCTTCCCACCTCGCGTGGAGTGTTACAGTTTTTTTTTTTTTTTCTTTAATCCAGTTAACAGTTAAATCGTAGCTGTTAAGACGTTTCCCGGTCTGGACTGCTTGTCTTCGGCAAAGTCGATTTCTTATACCCGACTTGCAGCAGCCCCAAGTCAAACAACCGCTAGAGCCGAGTCTTCTATTAATTCACGTTCGTTCTGCCTGTCAGCATAATATCGCACCGAGGTTAAATTACACTTTTATACGGTTCAATCACAGTGTTTGCCTCAAGTATGAAGATTCAGCTAGTTGCTGATTAAAACTCGAAAAATGAACTTCTTGAAAGTAATAAATATCAGTGTAACACAGTGCAGTTATTGCCCGTACCGATCCGTACCCGTAGCATTTTGTCCATAGACCAGAGTAGATCAGAGCCATTAAATCGTAAATCTACGTCACAACGCAAACGTGAACGTAGAAAGACTCGCGAATAAAGCCTCCGACTCAATTAGAAATCCTAAAAAAAAAAAACAAAGGTAAAAAATATCCCTTGAGAATTTCGTAACGATAGGAACGACCCTTGGACATTATAAATATAATATTAAAATTTTCACCGAGTCATTGTCTATGTCACTGAGATAAGCCCGCCGAATCGGTAACCTCCTGCCGTCTTTGTCAATCGTCATTTTCTTGACAGCGCGACTGTTTACATCCGGCGAAATCTAAGATGACAGATTCGAGTTAGTTGTTTTGGTCAGAACGTTCAAAGTGTTCGTCGATGAAACGAGATCCGGTACGATAACTTTCTCGTTAGCTTCGCACGAGACAGACGGATGTGCGACTGTTTCGCATACACAATGTCAACGCAACACGTTTCCTTCCCGGAACCGACTGGCACGACTGCGATATCAGCGAAAACAACTGACAACGAGATAATACACGGTACTTGTGGCATCTATAGTTACATCAATGGAACCTTCGCTTTTTATTCTCTTGAAATATCAACGCGTTATATTTCAATGACTTCGTCTTGGGTTGCGCCGGTGGTCACGCCGTAGGACAATCCTGTAAACGTATACTCGTTCTCACTGGACCCGATCATTATGCCGCCATATTGTGCGGTTTGGTATTTCTACTCAGTGAGTGTTACACCTTGTAACAAAGAAAAGAAAATATTTGAGTAAAGAACTTCTGCCTTTACGTAATAGTAAAACGTGCGAATCCTTGTGGCAGGGATGACGACGATTTTCCATAGCGATTTCTCTGGTCGTCGATCTTGTGGACGTGGAAACCTTTGGCACCGATAGAAGGTCAGGGTGGGGGGTAGCGAAGAGAAGGAAGTCCGACGTGTCCCAACGTGTCCCGACGTGTCTGCCGAAGCTTCTCAGGCATTTGCATTGCGCGGGCAGCGAGTCGAGTCACTTGGCTCAACGACGCTGTAAATTGGCGGGTGCGCGACTATGGGTACGTGCATAGACTCTAGCAAGAAACAGGCAAGAACTACTAGCCCATATACGCCAGTCATTTGGCTGCTACGTTGGCATAAATCGGTGTGCAGAGGCATGAAACATGAACTGGCTGTAATGGCGCCCATGAGTAGGCACACCAGTCTCTGCCCACAGTGCAGCAATAAGAAACGAGTAAAGCATCGAGAGTTTATGGCACATTCCATATCGTGAGACGTATCGATCAGATCGAACGTAAGATGGCTGCGTCCATTGCTTGGCTCAGTTTTGACGAGCAATAAAACGTCCAAAATATATTTGTCTACGAATATTTCGTATATGACGCAGATTTTATACGATTAATCTTTTTGGATTTAATTTTTTTGTTGCTCTTTCTTCCCGACAATTAACTTTTTCATAGCCACGCCCATTTCTTCTTGCAGCGCGCGGCTGGATTTTCGAACGATTTAATTACACCGTGTCACGTTAATTACTGCTCGCATACGTGCCGCGGCGCTACTGGCAATATGTGTTCATTGTATTTGAATTTTTTTTCTAAAGACAAATATCAATATGAATTGACTTGTTAACGTTCAGCAAATATGTAACAGCTTTTAGCTAGCTAACCTTATATCAATATATAGATATATTATATTTCACAGATAAATCGATTGATCTGATTTTGTCGCCAAATATGGATTTCATTTGGCATTTTGCGTGCGTATATCACGCTTACATGGTATATATGTATTCCAGTTCGATCGTTCTGTATAGACGTATATTAGCACCTAGAGAACGTTATGGCATGAAAGAGTGAAAGGGACACCATTTGGCATGGGCATAGTGCATTTGCTATAAATGATAATAAAATTTAACGATATACAAGTGTTCGAAGCAAGTCGATCGTTCGAGAGCTTCGACAAGCCACAATCTGGCTGATTAAGTATTGCGCAATGTGTGTGTGGAGAAACTTGCGCGGGAAACTGCTAATTGCTTGAAACGTCATTTCAAGACATATCCGTAACTCGGCCGTGTGTTTTCAATTAGCGACAAGGTTCAGTCGCCCGTGAAGCACGTTTCGAAAAAGAAAAAAAAAGAGTCACTACCAATACACTTTTGTAGAAAATAAACGTTCTATACCGTATACGTTTTACATTCGTATACATAAATACATAAATACGCTTATATGGAAATTCAGCGGCAATTTTAAATAAAGAATACAAGAGTACGTGGCTACGGGCGTGAATGCATCGAGTGCCTTTACTTTGAAATATAAGCAGTTGAGAAAGGAGAGAAATTCTTTTTCTCTCGAGCTGCTTCAAAAAGTACATAAAGTCGTGGAATCGCGTGACGCGTGTTGCGGCATTGGAAATCGAAAAGGCTCAATGTAAAAGTGAAGTTTGAACCAGCCGCCCGTAGTAAAGTCGCTATTTTCCTGAGTCCCGGTGGAATGTTAATGAGCCAACTGATCCCAACGGTCGAAGCAAGAGTTGAATAAGAATGTTTCGTAGCAATTTACGGCCGACCGAAGAAAGGCTCTCCCTCCTTTGAGTCTTATTCTCTGACTAACATATCGAAATTTAATTGAAACATTTTTATACCCTTATTATAAAAAAAAAAAAATTAAATTACCCTCCAACTACTTCCCTTAGTCCGTCACGTTGTTCAGTGACGTCACCTGTCAACTATCGTAATAAACCTCGAATCCACAAAAAATCGTAAAGGATCGTCGACTGAACCACATTCGAACAATGAGAATCAGCCATAATCATTTGCATACATATAAGATCCTTATCGAATGAACAAATATCGTTACTTTAAAGACAAAGTCTAATACGCAAAACGCGATAAATATCTATAGTAAAATATATATATATACATTGTATATCGCTACTATGCACAAGTCGATCCCCCGTATCGAAATACCTGGAACAAGGGTTCGTAAATATAGTCCGTGGTCTCACGTTATATCACAGTCCTCCTGACAGGTCAAAGGAACCATAAACCTTCAAAGATTTATCCCATTGGACCCCACGATGTGGTAGCGTCTCGGCGTACGTAACGTACACAATATAGCTATACACATATATAAATACACATAACCGGAAATAGCCAATGCGAAGACTCTCGACTATCGAGGTAATAATGGAGAACGAATTTTCAGGATCGGACATGAAGAACCTCATAGCGCACAGCCATAAATTTCATGGCTGCTTTCATCCGCCTCAAACTGTCTACGCCGCTTCTTCGGGCACGAGTTAATAATTCCAGTCGTGAGTAACGTTCGCCACGTAACTCGTTACATCGGAAAACTATTTCCCCTCCACTGCGTCTACCCCTCTTCCCGCCCCTCACGCACTAGACAATACCGATTCATAGGTAGACTCCTCGCGGAAGTGCCAGCTGTGAATTGCCCTCGTAGCCGATACGAGAATCGCCAACGATCTATCCCGATTTCAGGGCCTGTACGATACTCAATCCAGAACACTTTTAATTTCCCCAAACACACGAAGAAATCCGATTCTCCTCGTCGGGAACAGGATCAGACTTGTCACGCAATGAATAATTCATCCGGCATGGCGGTTGCACGATAAACCCGAACATTTTTACACGATACCAGTCACGAAGGAGCCAACATGTTTTCGAAATTCCAATATCAAATAAAAATGCCGAAACGTACGTTCGTTCGTATGACATGTATAATGACAACTTAAGAAAAAAAAAAAAAATTCTCCGTCCATTCGCTTCAATGAAAATTTTTCATTCGTTTCTGCATAAACGAATGACATCAATTTTATCAACAAGACCGATCCTCCTTATCAATTCATATGCTATCAATGTCATTGCCCGTTCTAAGAAGCGTCTATCTATTACGGCGGCCATCATTGTCGACGGTCCGTGGTGTTGCATAAACACGTACCACGTATATACATATATACTAGCCTAGCTAATTGCAAATCGAAATGCACACTTGACTTTGATTATTAATAACACGACCGCGAGTGTGAACTGAAATAACATATATGCGTGAGGCTACGTAAGTGAACGGTCTCCCACGCGTTCTCCACGCCTCAATAAACTCACGCATCCTCAAGGCTTGACCGCAACATCCCATCGACAATGGCTATATCTTTTTACCAACGTTACAGAGCCATTCAAAAGTTCTCGTATACTGTGCACATGGGTGGCTACGTTACATACGTAATATATACAACGCATGGACTTTACAGAAATGCTACGTCTCGAAATCGTTATCGTCGCACTGAAATATTCCAATTGACTTGACTCGATGAAAAAGTCGTTTCAAGAAGTGCAGGTTATAAATATACAATAGCATATTTCTTGAAGTACAGAGTATAGGTATTAAATTCCAGGATTGTTCGTTTAAAAAAATAAAAGTCCCATATGACTCTACTTGGTCAGCCATAGGCGTCTGTATACAAATATTAATTCTTTAATCACGAGCCAACAAATCTCAAATACCATCAAATATCCATATTCGAGTTACTTCCGGTCTGCTCAAACGGAAACGAGGAATGAAATGTATATAAGAAAAAAAAAATGACGCGCTTCCTTCGTATGTTATTATGTATCTTGTCGGTATAGATACGTATATACTGTACATAAGTAAATCTCAATTTTCTTACTCAACGCCACAAAGTTCCCGACACAGTGACTGTCCCATGCCGGAATTCGCAAGAGAATCGTTTATCACGTATCAATAGAGCCGCAAACGACGTTCCCGTACGAGTCTCGATTACTAATTACTCACTGCAATATTCAATGGATGGTTTCACCAGCCATAAATACATCGATAAGCAACGTTGCCGCCATACGATATTTAAATATTTTACGCATTCGCCGTCGTTCGTTGGAGATAGAACATCGCGATTATTCGAATCGTAACGACACAAACGTACTGAATCGAGTGAGCTTCTTCGTTACCTGAAAACAGGTCATTAACATATCGTCGACTTAACGATCTCGTATACGACGGTAGCCACTTTCATGAAAGCAGCCGGAATACAGCATGGCTAGGAGCGGAGACCGTAAACTTTAAACCTTAAGGCAATCCTTATCGAGAATATAGATTGGAGCACGCGCGGATTATCATTGCGACTAATGCAGGTGCTTTGTACACACGCACCATATAGGTATACACAGCCGATTACGTGAAGCGAACAGGTAGGTATAGTCAACCTACCTGTACTAAATGTACAACGCTATAACCGGCTGGAAAGTTACTTTTGAAAAGTAGCTCACGAACCAAAGTCGAATATCCGGCCGATTCTATAAAGAATCCGTTGGTATCGATCATTTAGCATGAGATGACTAAGATTTAAAGAAGACGTATTTTCTTTTTCTCATTCCTTACTACACAGGTGCGAGGTAACGAGTTTCGCGCTATAGTAAAGGAGCGTGACACGAATGATGCCGTGGGTCAGTAGAGTGTCTTTAAAAACTATCACCTTTCTCCTGAAAGTCAACCGCCTCTCTCGCTGGTTCAGGAAGCAAACAGGTAGGCGGGCAGGCAACCAGCCAAGCAGGCAGATAGACAACGCCTCTCTCCAAGAGACTCTTTCCCATCGAGAGTGTCAGTTATCAATCCTCCCTGTTATTATTGCTCAACCGTAGACGTCTTAGTCCAGGAGCAAGATCAGCGTAGCTGCTGGATCCAATGAGCGGGGATCGATTACTCAAAAGGGATCGTGGGCAAGGGAATTCCATGATACACAAGGACTGTTATATTCTCGCGGATATTTCGGCAACGGCAGTCGCGCCCATATTCGAATCGAGAGAAAACTGTGCCGCCCACGGTACAGTTTGTTACGCGAGCCGTACGGCCTGTCGCTACTGTATATAGTCAACGGCAGTCAGTGACCTCACGTGACGCCTAGTCAAAGGATTTAAAAGTCTGAAAATCTATAGCAGTCGTTCGTCGGCATCGAAGATCCTGAACGCTTTAAGTTTTCTGCCAGCCGCTGACCCGATACACGGCCGGTATACATTTATACCGCAGGACCGAGAGATTGACGAGTTTCTTCAATGTGAAAAGCATCGGCCTGAATCAGGTGTATGTACGTGTCACGCAGCTATTTACATGTGAAAAACGGCGTGCAGGTAAAGTTTATAGATTTTCCACTCCCGGAAGCATTGAAGGTGGAGATACCAGATTTCATTGGAGATTTCCCATGGTTAACCTCTCGTGACCTAGATTAACTTTGGATTAGCTCAGAAAAAAATTCTTTGCTCTCTTATATATTCTGGTAAATATATTTACTCTGCTGCATACCTATACCAGATTCAAGCTAACTGTAACGTGACGCGTGCCAGATCTGTGAATGAAATGCGTGTCTGGTTTAATCGAAAGGGATTCGAGAGTCCGTCCTTACAGTCTGTTGCTTTAGGTATGCGATTAGGTATGTGTCACGTGACTCGTTACAGTATTTAATAAATGGATCACTGAATGGTGAACGTTGTGAAAATGCAGCACAGTTGGTATTATCATAAGAAAGCACTGTGCCTCGGGTAATTAGGTGGCAATGGGCGTTGAAAGAGATTCCAACGATATTCACGTGAACTGCGGAGACGCGGAATAGGTGCGTTTTCAATTTTTAATCCTCACTTTATATCGCGATACGTGAGAGAATGAGGACAGTCGTTACATTATACGTATTATACATTAATATACATGAATATATATAGATATATATGACATTCATGCGTCCCAAGGTACCATAAGTGTTGCTACTAATTTTTTTACACGTTATGGTCACCACCTCCATTTTGTTTCTGGTAGCTAATGGTGACTCACAATGATCTTATATGGTGGATCTTATAACAATGCGATGACAGTCGACCCATGGTGACTGTAATGTACGAGGTAGGTCATCGTTAATATTAGAACGGATTACTAATGTTGTTAATTTATCAAGGATAATTCTACACCTGGAAGATCCCAGCGCTTAGTCTCGGATCGTGTATTTCTCTTTTCCTCGATTCCTGAAATCACTCGTATATGACAGTCGAGAAACGAGAGGCGCAAACTGTGTCACAGGAACACGCGAGCGCGTGCTTTGCGTACGGCACGTGGTGTGAAAAGCAAATTCACATGCAACTAAGCGCACGTGCAAATAAGAGCGAACAAAGTGTGCCGGAGTTTCAACGAAGGGAATTATGCGAAATGCATGGGCGCGAGGTGTAAAAGTCGAAAGTGATGTGGCATTTGTTTTCGAAACGCGTTCGCGCCGTGAAGAATTGACCGCGTCGTCGCGAGAATTATTGGGCAATGGGATACGGTGGCGTTCACGGTTAATGCCACGGATTTTAATTTTTGAAGATCTTGACCATGAAAAACGACACTCTTGTGTAAGCCGAGTGAAAGTCTTCCGGGAATACTGTATAGGTTGATAGAGAGAAGAAAAAAAAAATAAAAAAAAATGCCAAAAAGAATTTATTTAGATGCATCGTGTCGAATGGTGAGTGAGGGGAGGATACTTTGGAAAAAAACCAGAAAAAACTGCAAAAAAACGTAAAGTCGAAAATATTACGTAGAAACGTAGGTCTTACGATCGACGGTCACTTGTAAATTGCGTAATTTGAAATTGTCAGGCGAGTCCGTATGGCTACCGCCAGATTGGATCTCGCAGCTCGGACAACGAAACAAAGTGGAAAAGGTCAGTGTGTCGGCGCTGTCAGCGTGGCGACTCGAAACACTGTAAACAGAGACGGTGACGAAACTTTATTTCTTTCCGTCCTTTTTCTTTCAGCAAATTCGACGTAGTACACTCGTACTACCCACCATTTCCAGGTATTCGCCCAGCCCGGGTTGCACGTGTTGGTCTTTTTTTGTCATTTTCTTAGCCTCCAGAGGATCGGCAACGCGACTATAGTGACGCTAAAGAAAACTTGCGACTTGTAGGTTATTTTTATCCAGCGAATAGGGATCATTGTTTCTATGAAAAATTTCCGGACCTCCAAAGGTCAAACCACTGCCGATGGATTCGCGCATGACCGTTGTGACAGCATAGGACAGAGATAGGAGAGTCCTTACATGGAAAGGCGAAATATGCATTTTAAAATCTTGAAGAACAAAAATTAATACTCTGAGATGCACAGCCCTGATAGATACGCATATACACTGGAGACAGTTCGTTGCATCAATAGAGAATTTATGTAAAGGATATGCTTTCAGGTCAAGAAAATACATATCGAACAACTGAAACCGGTCGCGTAAAGCATCTGCGAAATAATTACACCAGCTGGAAGACCTTAGTTTGACATTATATATAATGTGCGTTATATTTGTACACGGTAGAGAGACTCAAGAAAAATTGAAAGTCTTCTTGGCGCCCCTGAAGACGCTGATGATTATCATTATATATTCACAGAACACTTTGATATTCAGAAAGAAAATATTACGGCTGGATAATGACAAAAAATCACCAAGAACACAGCGATAAGGATGGTCACAAGAATTTCCCCGTGGGGCCTTATCAAAGATAAATAAAAGCTTAGGGGGATAGTAGGTGAAAAAAAAAACCTAAAAAAAATCTCCGCGATATTAAAATGGAAGGGTCGTAAAGTCCCTTACCTCGTTCCACGCGAACCCCATCAGCCGCGCGTTGACTTGACCGACTCATATAA
The DNA here is from genome assembly GCA_030142285.1 of Calameuta idolon. Classification (NCBI taxonomy): domain Eukaryota; kingdom Metazoa; phylum Arthropoda; class Insecta; order Hymenoptera; family Cephidae; genus Calameuta; species Calameuta idolon. The sequence goes on along the minus strand of JARQSV010000576.1, from coordinate 562,519 downwards.
CAAATGAATCTCGTGGCAAATCCGAAGACCGGCACTGATCTTTTCTTTAACAATTCCAAAGACTTTTGAATAAGCATCCGCCGAATGAGACCGTGAGAAAGTACGGGAGGCGTGTGCACCGTCCCGATGTCTAGACAAGACTGAAGTCCGATCGTGGCCTTCTACTACCTGCAGGCACATCCTTTCCTTCCCTTGGCGCTCGCTATAGCGCAAACAGAAATTACTGCCACTTCTACTGCCAACCACACTACTACCTAAAGTATTGACTGCGTGCACTATGACTACTAAAATAATGCGTTAACCACTTGCGTTAACCACAACACTCCGCTGCTTTAGTATACTAACTGAAAATTCGTATTAGTGGGACAAGTCAACGAGACGCCTAGCGGCCACATTCCTTACTAACAGTTCGAAATTAACGATGATCGGCGTCGCGTCAGTTTATTCATTGTTTGTTCGATGCGATCGGCGATTCTCAAGGCACGCACGTTAATTGCTTCAGGAAGTCAGGAAGTAAGTGACTTTAGTTAGAGTCTGAGTTCAAATCGTACTTTAATGAAGTTATTAGGCGTACGGTTAGTCTGGGTCAGGTCAACGGGAGCTCACGTACGATCACGCGGCACGTTAAGCGTCGCCTTCGCGGCGATGCTGTTATTATTTTTCTAACGGTTTTTCTCTTACCGGTACTGCTAGGTGCGAACTTGCTCACCTACCTATATACATCGCACTTTGTACAAATATATTACCGGTATGGGCCCGTGGGTTCTGAAGACTTTATTATCGAATTTACATTAAACAAGGTGCAAAAACCCTGATGACTCTTATGGCCATCTTTGACGATCGACGCTTACGTACCGAGATCTATGATATTCGTACGGCCATGAATATTCATAAATAGATACATGACTCTACAAGGGGACACGAAAGAATATGTTTTGCGCACATAAGACTTGTCATCCTCGACACTAGACACGTCGCGCGTTCTTGTGATTTTCGGTGAAACATTTGAAGACAACGTCTACTTAAACGTTGATAGCTTCAGGATGAAAACTGTTTGTGCTACGGGACTTGAAACGGCATTACCATAGAGTGATCATTGTGTCTCATGAGATTCTTATTATATATATATATTTTTTTTTCTTTATTTTTCTTTCACTCAACTATTTGAAATAGCCAACCGATACCTGCTGAATAAACGCAAGGTTGTTGGACTCGCATATTCCAAAATTACCGTAACTGCAAGCGGATACGTAGGAAGCTATTGTTCCCAAGATAAAAGCCTGATAGTTTCTGTCCATGGGAAAATCTACGAGTACAAGAAAAATGGCCGTGATAAAGATGAGAGGTTAGCGTCCTCGTTAGGATTCCCGTGTTTCCGATAACAGAGAAAGGACTAAGAATTTCAAGGAGTTTGATTAATAAAAAAAAAAATAATAATAAGAAAAAAAAAGAATATCTCACCTTCTCTCTCTGTAAAGAGAAATTTGAAAAAGAGTACTAAAAGTCTCATTCGTTATAACTCCAATCGATTGATAATATATATATACACGTATAAATATGTATATAGCGGTTACATTCAACTATTAAGAATTCTATTGGATATTAACCGGAAATCCATTATGTATCCGACGCGTTCTTCATTAACGCTCGGCGAAGCTATTATCCTCGAAGGACTTCTTCGCTCGAAATGTTCTCCATGAAATTTAACCAAGGAGATAGGAGGAGTTCGTGAGAAGGTTCTTTCTCGAACGAGTGAGCGAGTGAACGAGGCACTTTTCTATCTTTCTCTCACTCTCGATTCAAACTGTCGAATGGCGACACACGAGTTTCAACGGTATTATAAATGTATACACACACACACATATATATATATATATATACACAGAGAACGTCATAATGGCGCGTATCGTGAAAGCAGACATCAATAATATTCACTGCGCGATATCGGTTAGCTGCCTTTTAAAGAAACCGTTGTGAGAGTTCAGCAATAAGAAGTTGCACGCCCTGGGACTTTGACAGAGTGGCCGCGGGTCCGCGTCGTTTCACGTTATCGCTGCAGGTCGCGATACCAACCTGAGTACACTTATTTGTCCCTAGAGCTTTCACAAGCCACTGTCGCGTTGCTCGAACTGTGTGTAGGAGTGGCAGTTATGCCGAATAGGATTTCAGCCGAACTCGTCGTAACTAGTGGTCGTTCGGTAACAGTAACAAAAAAAAACACTAAAATAGAATAATTAAAAAAAAATCACTCACCAGATCGTTCTCCTTTGTCTGTAGCTTCCGATGCATCTGCGAGCCCTCCTGCACGAGTTTTTCCAGTTTTTCGATTTCTCTGTTTTTACTTCGTATTTCGTCCATCTGTAGATGAAAAGAAAAAAAATGAAAAAATCGTTAGGATAGAGCGTGACAATGTTATAGGGATGATCGTTGGTTTCTTTTTTTCTTACATTTTATTTTTTTAATACGTATCCGAACGAATTACTCGAAAAGCTACTAGTCACGATTTTTTGTCTATTTGATTTTTATGAAAATAATCAAAAGGATTTATACGGACGTTCGTGTGCTGTAATTATTATTGCTCCTGACAGCCGATGGGGTTAGTGGGATAACGAACTCGCGAAATCCCAGGTAATTAATATTTCGCCAAATGGTCTCGGTCCATGAAAGAAAACTTTCTCTCTCGCTGGAAGCGGAAGAAATCGCTCGCACGTGTAAAGGATCTGACTGGAGGGCGTGTATACGGAAGGATGCTGTCAACCTGATCCCTCATCCCTGAGGCATGTAAAAAATATAGATAACAAAAAATACGCACGTTTTTCATATCGTATAAAAGTACGAAAAGTATGAAGAAAAAGGACGGCGTAAACTGGTAAGAAGAAAAATTTACGAAGAAAAATTGACGAGGTCGTTAGAAATCGGCATAAGACAAACTTCGTGGTAAAAATTGTATCCCAATAATAAGACTCTATATTTCAAAGTTAACAAGCTCATAGCCAAGATATCGATTAATCAGCGACGTTCGAGCGCGTCTGATAAATTGCAAGGTTGTCCCGTCTGCGTCTGACTGAATTTTTTTGCTCTACTTTTGAGTGGTCACCGAGCAGAGAAAGACTCTCTCCGTCGGCTTAGCCTTCCTCCACGTGGAAGTGTCTGACAATCAGCCTGGGGCCTTCACCTTCACCTTGCCTTTCTAAGTTTCCGCAAGAAAAGCATCGCGAATCATCGTAAATTGCTATAGAAATGTACAATTACAGTCGTAAGGGTCCACGATGCGCCTCTCGGGATCACGTGGTGGGTATAAGACAGAAGCGTTTGTGCTTATTGCTTGTTACGTGGCAAAGAAGCCTAAGAAGAGGGAATAAGAAGGTTTCCGAGGACGACAACGTCGACAGACATAGGACACGGCGAAACGAAACGAGCCGAGAGTCTCTGTTACTTCGTTATTACTTTTGAGACTTTATTTCTCGGTGATTTATCGCCTTATACTTTAATTACGATAACCCACAGTTTTACGACTGAAAAACAAATGTTCGCGTCGCGCGCACGATCCACCACAGAGGAAAGTCCCTGGATATTTCTCCGAAGCAGCGTAAATTCTAAGTCAATTTTTATTGACTCCGATCCGTGAATATCTAATTTCCTTCCCTCCTCGGTAAAAACAAGTCGACCCCGTCGCTCGATCCTTGCGCGAGTGTCGACAAGACTTGGCTGCACGTATTATTAGATCCCGTATGCACTCGTGTCCTTGCGATGTGGAATGAAGAAAATTTACTAGTTCCCATATACGCCTATACATAATAGGTAATGCAATAGGTGCAGGATCATAATAGACATATATAAATCTATTGGGAAAAAATATTTTTCCTAAGGTCACCCTTGGCAAGAGATCCTTCTGGTACGCTTGGCTGGATGCCACACGGTGTTTCAATTTATGTTGGCATGCGCCATGTCTTACGGGACACGAAATGCTAATCGTGCTGCGTGAAGTGGCTCGAATAAACCATGGAATTGGAATTTCGATTTAAATGGATTTACGCATGGAAGAGGAGACCGGATCGCGATATTTTTATTACACAAAATGCACCGATGAGAATCAGCCTTTTTTTTTGGGACGTCGGGAAGGGAATCGAGAATTTTTAATACTATGGATATCGCTGTGAAGATTTTTTTTTGATTTTAACGCTCGATCGGATTGGTGCAGGACAATCCTATTGGAACTATGTAGCAACTGTTTGCTCTCTCTCTCTCTCTTGGAGACTTGACCCATATTTCCAATTTATTGTGGGGCTTGAGTCAAGCCCTGTTGCATCATTCGCTACGGTGACTGACGATTATATCGTTGAGTTATCCTTGAGTGACTGGGTTTAACCTATGACCTTCTCCTTACGCCTTCATTCATTCGTTTTCAATCGCTCATTTTCTCTGTACTATTTAGTCCACTTTCGATCAGTTTTCGAATTCAAGCACGAAGTAAGTAGCGTGTAAAATGAAATTTTTGGAAATCAATAATACTGGGTGTTCCGTGTGAAGTATATTTTTTTTTGGATTTTCTATAATTTATGGATCATGAACTCAAAAATGGAGATTCGTGTCTTTGAGGTATTTTAATTTTTGGAAATTTTTAAGTCATACTTAGTACGTATTGGCGCGGATGAATATTTTTACGTTTTAAAATTAATTTCGTTATTTTTGATTTTATAGTTTTCACTTGAACTTATGTCTATAATATTTTTGCGATAGGTGCGATTTTGAGGTTAAACGTTTTTTTTAAGGAAATATCTTAGACCTACGAAATGTAAAATAAAAATTTTTTATCGCTGCGATTCTTCTCCGTCATTTGATTCTTTTACATTTTTTTTTAACTAAAAATTTCGGAAATTTTTGATATCTTTCATTTTTATGCATACTTTCACCCAAAGTTCCTATATTAATGCAATTATCAATTCTCGCGATAACACGAAAACAAGAATCCTCGTTCGTCCAAAAAATCGAGCGCATACGCGACGTAACGTAACAACCATAACATTCGCTCGAGCACAGAATATCAAATAATGCAACCTGCATCGCGCACCGCGGGCAGAGGTCGCGCCGCGCGGTTTTTCCCACGCTGCGAGAAACTCGTTTCGACCACGGCCCAAATTCACACGCTCGGATAAACGAATCCTGCCGAAGGATCGCGAGCTTTACCGAAACGAAAACCCCGAGGAAAAGTGTGCAGAGAGAAAAAAATAAAAACGTGAATCAATACAAAAGAAGTCAATAGATTTCTCCATACACGCCAAAAAAAAAAAACGTTGATTTTCCATTCCTCCCATTATTAATGATCGTAGCTTCACGGTCCGAACGAATCGCTCTGGAATGAAACCGCAAGAAAAGGACAGCAAATTCTTTAGCGATTGCATTGCCGTGGGCTGTCGTGAAAGAACCAGCTGAACTACGTGCTGATGTGAAGGAGTTGGAGCGTGTGAACCCGGTCTATTGTCGTGCATTTAAACTGTTAAAGACTTATTGGTTCAGGGCGTTTCCATAGCATCGATCGTTAACTCGATTCCTCGCGGCAACAAAAATCAGTCATTTTCCACTTTTCATCCAATTTATCCCATCCGAAACTTACATTGTTTTTCTTCTAAAAATTTTTACTCCCTTCCACGCGTACATAAATTTTCTTGATATTTCAACCGGTCCTTAACCAAGATACATGATAATATCTGTATATTGGCATTATCGTTATCGTCATTGAAACCGGCATTATTCCGTGAGTGGTAGGTAAGTAACGCGGAAGAACATACACGGTGTCACATAAATGTATCATTATAGCGGTGCACTTTACAGGCGTGTCCGTCTAATCTTTACGGGCGTTTCAAGAGAAAACAATTAAAACCCAAGAGGCAGGCTGGCAACCGCATTAAAGATCATCATGAAACACCCGTTACTCGGCTCGCTACAAGTCAATGGGATCTGGAAAATGAGCGGGAAATTATGAAACAGCTAGAAATTTCAGGCTGGTCCACGTAAGAGCAAGATCATCCTTTTTTTTGAATTTCTGAACAAGCGGGAAGCGGGGGGACAAAGGGTACAGGTAAAGAGGAAGAGAATAATCTTATGGACATACAAACAGTATACAAACAATAAGAACGAGATAAAATCGATTCCGATCTACGATAGTAGGAAGATCCACCAAATTATAAGGAGCACGCAAAAATCCTAAAAATAGTGTGGGAAGATATTTCGTGTAATTACACGGCGAGGAACTCCTACCGCAGTGGCATGGCAGGCATTTACTCAAAATGCCTAAATCTTGACCAGAAATAGCGGCGAAAGGACTTCATGAATTTCAGACAATTTTTCTACGACCCGAGCCAGACTTGGGCCTCAGGCCCAATTTTTAATAACTGCCTTTAACGGGCACTCGACTGTGGGAGTATCGCGTGCCAGGGGCCCTAACCACACCCCTTCGGGGCACACGTCCCCGAAATCATAATAACAATTATGGGCCTCCCTATACCCTTCACACGAGATCAACGACAGGCACTGCTGTGCTCCGGAATCGACAAGCTTCGAAAATTCCTCTACGACATTCTCAACCGTTCTCGTGTCTAGACTCCGATGATCCTGACATACCAAAACTTCGATTATGCATACTTATTGATAAATACCTATATATACACATACATGTATACGTTGAGGAGGTCCTTACTCACCATTTTGATGGTGTCGCTACGTAATGTTTTTTGAAGAGCAGCCAACTCAGCCTCGTGATTTTCATGCTGCACCCTTAGCTCCGCGGTTCGAGATCTTTCGGCTTCGACTAGCATCTAAAAAGCCAAGCGACAAATATATATTTTAAATAGGTACAATAATACGATATTGAAAATAGTATATATATATATATAATATTTTTGAACCAAAAAAACCTCCCAAGAAGTTGATATACAGATTGGTATTGACTTCATCAAATGTTATACGTAAATTAAATGTAAGTTAATCGTATGACCTTGATTCATGATGAATACTCATTCGGCCAAAGAACGTAGCTTGGCTATGAAATTAAAACTCGTATGAAATCTGTAACTAGGTTTCTTTTTATCATATATAAAGGTACATCTACTTTGTGATTTAAGTAGAAGCTTAATGGTGGCGTTAAAGAAAATCGTCTCGTATACAATTTTCATAACGACCGCGAATTCACATAACCGTAATAATACGGCCCGTCAAAAGGGAGAAGTTTATTATGCGCCATAAATGGACTTAAAGTGCGGACAGTTTAACAGTAAGTGCTCCGCTCCTGGAAAACGAAAAATGGCGTCTTACGTACCTTAATGGAATTTCGGTATAAGTTCAAACGACGCATAGAAATTACACGTTACACAGAAGACCAGTGGCCCGTGAGTAGTTGTGTTCCGCAGTGTCACGTTTATACGTAGAAAGTATGAAAAGTTTGATTAAAAAGTACAGCTTCTTTCTTCTGCTACACGTGACAATGGGATACAATATACCCGTCATTGAATCGGGAAACGATAAAATTTATAGATCGATCGATAAATTTATGTCATTATACTATAAAGATACTCATAATATAATTGTTATACAAGGAAATAATTCGAAGCTGTTTAATGAAATTTTGCGTAATAAAAAGTTTGACATACCCAAACTGATAATCCAAAATAGTACCTTTGTCAAGTGGGAGAAACAAGTTCAAGGACTGATTATTTTTTTGGACGACCTGGATATTTTTGAAAAAATCATACGAAGTTGGACGTTCTCTCATTTTTGGAATTCCAATGTAAAATTTCAAATAATCACTGAAATGACCGCGGAAAAGATATCCCAAGCAGCGTGCAACATTATGCGAAAGCACAAGGCGGCAAGAGCCGTGCTGGTTCAGATTGTGACAGTTGATATTAAATTCTACAAATGTGATTTATTTAAGAATCGAGTGATTTACCTCGACGAAGCCGAATTGACGAACGGGACAGTTTTCAAAAATATTCTTCAGCTACACGGATACCCTGTTAAAGTGACCGGTCCAAAAATCGAAAAGTCCCGTATGAGGTACAAATCGTCAAATATCGAAGAGCAGTATATGCAGACAATTACCAATAAGTTGAACGCGAGCATTATTGCAGTGCCATGGCAACAGACAGGCTCAAACTTGTTGAGTCGGTTGAGCCAACAGTCAGACTTCCTGGACATCTTCAAACTAAATATGACCGATATATTATTCGTGGGCACTTTCGTCCACACGAGTAATCCATATCACCAGCATACGTATCCGCACACGGATTCTAGGATAATCCTGATGGTGCCAAAGGCCGGTGTGGTACCCCGATTAAAAGTTCTTCTGGAGCCATGACATCACTCCACCTGGTTATTGTGCTTGGGAGGCACGATAGCCAGTGGTACTATCTGGCTGTACATACGACGAAGGGGAAAACGACTGGTAGGTGACGACATCTTCTCCGTAGTGAGTCTTTCGAACTTGCTAAGAAAAGACCTGAGGACCTTCTACGACAAATTCTTCTTCATGTACATAGCCGTGCTTGGTATAGTCATGAAGCACACGTTTCAAGGCAGTATGAACTTTGTGTTTACCGTAACCTTGTACGAACCGGATATAAACGACATGGCCACCCTGGTGAAAAGTAATTTGAACATTACCATTCCCTTTGAAGTGTTTCGTCATATAAAGTACATAAGCTTGGAAGATGAGAAAGATCTGTCGGCTGGTCTGTACAGAAAGTACAATCCCAGGAGCATGTATGAAGTGTGGAAGAAATTAAAAATGAATGACAATAGCGAGGCTTATGCAATTTCAGGTGATTACGCAAAGCACATGCAGCAGAATCGAGAGCACAGAAATCCAACGGGTGTTCCTTACTTTCATCAAATGAACGTTAATATTTTACCGATCCTCGAAAGCTTCGCCGTTAAATATGGTTCACCCTATCTCGAACGCGTCAATCAGCTTATCTTGCAGATCAAATCGGCTGGTCTTGAAGTTCATTGGAACTCTCTATTATCCGTCGAAGAGAGTCGAAAGCATTTCAAAAGGCAGAATAACGTGCAATTGTCAATGGAGCACAGTGCTATTGTTTTTTCTATTCTCCTGATCGGTCTCAGTATCAGCACACTGGTCCTCTTGGGAGAGACGGTTTATTTCAATCGTCAAAAAATCTGTATTTTTTTATCCTCACTGAATCGATAAGCATTATTAAAGTAAACGAAGTTTTATACATTGGAACAGTCACGTGATCGTCGATGCACGTGTTACGTGGATTTGAAATGCCTTTTTCTCGATAATTGGTCTCCTAGTTGGAATGTACACAAGGAGCTAGCAGTCTACCTCCGGTATGGCATCTGTCCTGGAATGTATTCCAATTCGATAGACAGTGCGATATTCTTGCTCCAGTGGGGCAATATTCCAGTCCACTTCACCGTGCCGAGGAAAACAAGACTTTCATTACTCCCCGTCAAAGCTGTCTGAGCGAGCAGAATAATGCAAATCGTGCATAAGGCCCCTGGCTCGGTGCTACACCGCTAATGAAAAAAAAAAAGGACTGTGTGCCCAGAGCGTGCCACTGAATATGTGCGATTGAGAGCCGTTCGTTTTCTAGCGATCCGCACAGTCTACCTGGACTGCCGCTAGTTAGCGATACTGGGCTAAAAACATTTCCAGGAAGGAAGCCACTTTCTAGAGAGTTTCACGGAAATGTCAGAGGAATTGATATCCTTGAGAAAAGTTTCGAGGAAGTTGTAAAAATTCGAATCGTCGATGTTCTTTTAAATACTAACCTCTACTGTATCTATAAATCGATCTACAGTACTCTGTGTATATATTTATCTAGATATAACGATTACGTTAATTACGTAAAAGTCAAATATTATTGCATCGACTTTTATTCATAGGACAAAGTAACCAATTGGTGGCGTTCGATAATATAATTGGACTCTATTGTGGTTCAGTGACGGAGACTGTGTGATCGGTGCCCTGGTCTTCTCATTGAGCACCGTTCTTACTGGAAATATCTGATCCTCGTGTGTATTTTGGATTTTCAAGGAACCTTTTATTGCCCAATGACTACAGGACTACAGGACTGGATCTAATTAAATCCTACTCACGTTTAATTTTTCCTCCAGTCTCTTATTGGCTGCCCGCAGATTTTGGACCTCGACCTCCAATGGACGTGCTTCGCTGAGTTTTCTGCGCTTTCCGGATTCTCTCGGGTTCAGCGAATTCGCCTTTAACTTCTGTATTGTGGATTCAGCCTCGGCCAGACGTTTCTTCGTGGCTGAAAGCTCTCGCCGATGATTTTCCTCTTTCAATAGTTCGGCCTTCGTGGACGACGACGTCGCGTCCGACGGAAGTCGTGAAGGCGACTGAGAAAGTCTGTATAAAGGAATGTCACTTTAGAAGTTAGACAATTGCGTGTGAATAGCTACAGGGACAGTAAAACATCTTGTGCAATGTTTACTGTCCTGTATTAGTTCGTAGAATGGTACTAAAACGGATAAAACTAAAATTAGAATTATATTGTGGCAATAGTCATAGATAAGGTCACGTGTTACGAAACAATGTGTGAGGTGCCGACAATAAATTTTTTTTGTTTTTCAAAAACTGTTTTTTCAATGAATAACATGAATTTCCGGTATCTTATTTCTAACGAACAAAAAATTTTTCACTTATTTTTACTATTAGATTACTTTTACCGTAGCTATAAATAATACGGTGCAAAGTAGCAGAATGTATTATCCTTGCAATTGTTTTCGAATTGCGTCATGTAAAATCAACCTAATCGGTTATACATTATTTCACATAGTATACAGGTACATTCATATATTACTTTTTTTAATAATAATATCCATGCATAATAAATCCAGTAAGAGCAGCGAACCAAATCAGAACTGAACGGTATAACAGATCCGTTGCGTACGGTCCCATCTAAAATAATAGCATCGAGGAATGTGACGAGTTAAAAGTGCTGATCTTTCTTGAGCAAAAAGTTACAGGATGGTAAGAGAAGTTCTAAGAAATGCAATATCGATCGATGAAAATGCGCCTGAAGTGCCGCAAACTGCATTACGCGGGAGCAAATTGAGTTGCCAGCAAGACTATCTCAGCTGTCTGGTTCGCTATTGGTTGATAATGACGTTTCGTGATACAGGATACGCAGAGTATGTATATACATATACACATATATGTATATATAGGCAAGAGAGTAATAAAGCAAAAAACACCAAAAGTTTTTCAAGAAACGAATAAAAATACTTGAAATTTACGTAGCAAAGGGTACAATCCATAACTGAACTACAGTTGCGGTTATTAAATTTCATCCGATGGCATCGACTGATTTTTGCCATCGAATGGCTCAATTATGAAAAATAGCAACAGAGACAAGCCTAAGATCCATTCCTGTGCTTACCTGATCTTCAGCTCGGATATAATCTGCTGATGTTTGGCAGCCTCCATATTTCGAGCTTCCCTCACCGCAGTGTCCAATTCCCTCCTCGCCATCCTGGCAGCTTTTCTCTCCTCGTGAAGCTCAGCTCTAGTAGCCGCAAGATCCTCTCGCATCCTACGTGCACCTTCCTCGAGCCACTGTATTGTTTTCCGAAGTCGAGCAGCATCGTCGCGCCTGACGGTCCTGGCAGCACGTCGCTGAGGTCCCTCCGGATATATCGGTGGCTTCTTCGTTACCCTGACTTCTTCACTTCTCGACTCATCCTGAGGAACTTGTTTGACTTCGTTATCACTTTCATCTTTTGAGACTTCTTGCGGGTCAGGGGCTGTGACAGGAATTGACGTCACTTTGGGTACGGTCCTGGAAGTTTCTTGAGATTCATTAATCTTAATTAATACTTGGACCAGAGGGTCTTCCTTTCGTTGCATCTTAGCATTTGATCCTGAGTCTTCGGGTGGCCTCTTCAAAGACTTTTGAGTATCTTGGACGCTTTGCTCCTTTATTTTTATTCTAGTCCTAGTCTCTCGAGAGTCCAAAGAAGCCGTGTGTTCTAACCCAAGTTTCTTATCATTGTCTTTAGACAAAGAAGATGCTCCATGATCATCCGAAGTCTGCGGTTCGCTACTCTTCGGTATATTCAGTCGATCATC
>JARQSV010000576.1:529139-550310 GCA_030142285.1 Calameuta idolon | reverse complement strand
TCTTTAGACAAAGAAGATGCTCCATGATCATCCGAAGTCTGCGGTTCGCTACTCTTCGGTATATTCAGTCGATCATCATCCAATAGAGGCTCCACAGGAGAATCAATGGTGGGTTTCTCGACATGGGAACCTGGGGCCAACGTCGTCGCCAGGGAGGAACCACCTCGTATTCGCATGGGGTTCCCATTCACTACCTGGGACATCCGTGCCACTTGCTTACTGCTTCTAGCGTCGTCCTGTGGATGTTCACCATGTCGCGGGGTCTTCGTGGGGATCTCCGTTTTCGTGGATAGAGGTTCCAGCTGTCGCTTCCTAGCCACGGGGTTCGATTCAGTCCGGGCTGGAGGACGGCGATTACCTCCATCAGGAGTATCCCCAGTCGTTAAACTCGTCTTCGTTGGGTTGACGGTGTCTCCCGCTGAGGGGTTCATCATCGTCTCTGTGAAAAAAGGCACAATACCAAAAGCTATCATTAATAAAAATCCTCGAAAGTGAAGATCCATCATGATCTATAGATAACTGTATTCGAGTGTCTTCCCACTAGACCCAACTTTCCTACAACTATAAACGTACCATGACTAATAGGACCGTTAAAAGTCACTCTGACCAATCCGTCTGTGTAAACACTTAATCCCAATGAAAGAAAAATGCAGATGACAACCGGTTCCTCGAACTCAACAAAAATAACTTTATCAATTAAAACATATCACAGTTTAATCACTGCACTCGAGTAGGTGACCACTGACGTCTCTACAGCCGTAAATACGAACAACCACTGTACTACAAATGAAATTTCCAAGGAATCCGAAAAAGGTAAATATAAATGATACACGAACTAATGTGCAAAAAAAAATTTGCAACAGCCAGGTCCCTATAAACAAAAGATTCTCAAAGATGCGTAATGGATTCTTATAAAGCAATAATAAAAAATAACTTTAATCCTAATCGCTCGAGCGTTAGACTTCCGCAAAGTCAACTGAGACCGTCCGACAAGGAATAGCTGAATGTTTGCAGCGCCAGTTACACCGTAGGACGTGGGAAAGTAGACATGCCTTCGGTTCGTTTTGCTCTCGTTTCAATATGCTTTCTCAGTCTCGGCTTTCGTAACGACACCGATACGGAAGTGACGACTTTTGGCTTGTGATTCTTCCCGAAAATTAGTTCAGTTTCGCAAGGTCCCACGTGTAAACGTTAAATATACATACGTGTAGATATACACGTGGCGCGTGCTTCAGAAACGGGATACGCGTGTTCGTAAAGATAATTAAATTGATCCAAGATGAGTGGACCTGCTCGCTGTCGTAATTCGCCTCATTGCACATAGTCAAAAATCATTACTCAGTACCTGCTCGCATGGGACATTATTCAATCGTTTTATGGACGGGTGGATACTTAGAAGAGAGCGAATCTAATCTACGAGTCTCCTATACTGGACGAAGTAAAAGGAGAATTTAATTCGTCATGCCTATCGGAACGTCGACCATCTTCCACTTGGTCCGATTCCTTCTTCGTGTTGTTCGTTCTCCAGCAGCAAGAAGTTTCGGCAATGCTGATTTATGGAGAGCAACTGTTTCGTCTAGAAACAACTGACGGAGAAAAATAGGCCACCCTTTGATACGACCTCGGTAGATTATAAATAACCTGCGCCACGAGGATCCGCGCGAAATTTATGAAAGCGCTATTAGTCCAAACGTCATGGACCTTTTGGTAGCAGATGCTGAGCTCGTCGATACCGTAAATTTCAAAACGATAGACGAGGAAATTTCTAAATTTGAAAAATAAAAAGGGATGGATGATCAACCATTCGAGGGTCCAGGTGAGCCCGACCCTGTATGACTTTGCGACATTAAACCCGCGAGCGTCGCGATGCCTACATGAAGTCAGCCACCGCGACGCTATTCATAGCCGTGGCCTGTTAGCCGCGCCCTCCGATGGTTCCCAACTTTCGTGAGCGTAAATCGAGCAATTTTTATACACATTCACGCGCCACGAGGTTACTGGAGTCTCTTGAATTATACCAAATGAAAATTTTTGTATCTCCCGTCATTTTATTTAATCATTCCTTTTTACATCCTTTCTGCACGAGACTGGAATAACGTGATGACTGAAGATTATTTTTTATTTGAAATAATACAAAATGCCTGTCCTTTTTTTTTACACAACCAAATTTTTCATTCAAAACATAGTCTCGAGAATAACGCATTAATGCAAAAGAATCACGGGTTGTATCACATACATATATGTATACGTAAAACGAAAAAAGCTTTTAGCTCTTGACCAATACCAACAGCTCTCTACGTGGGTGTTTTTCAATCGGCATCCGTATGAACGTGCGCACGCAAAAAAAAAAAAGTATACTCAGAGACAAGATCGATATCTCTGTATACAATTCGGGTATCTCACGAATCGATTAGGCCGGTACACCTGACAGTCTTCAAATTCAAATGCGTCTCTCGAAGACGCAAGATAATTGTATGACTCTCCATAGCAGGAGGATCGTTTCAGAAGAAAATGAATATATGGTGACGGTCGCATCGAGAAAACGGCAATGTCGGTCAAGATCGATGTAAGATGGCGTGGGTCGTGGTAGACGGTTTACCTGGGCTGGGCACTAACGAGAAAATAATCGAGACTTCATCGCGTCTTGATTTATGGAAATCGAAACGGGAGAACGAGGATGACACCTAAGAATTTTGCAACCGTGTCAAAGACACCTACAGGATAATATACGTATATTACAGTACACCCGGTATCTTCGGAAAAGGAAAGTAACGATAATTATTGTCAAGCAAAATTAACAGCTGAGAATTCGATTGGCAGCGATGACCTTTCGAAATATAAGAACACGGTATGCGGTATCCGGAACCTTATGGCAAGTTTCCAAGTCGTCGCACGTCGACCGGTGGATCTAAACGGAGAAAAAAAAGGATAAAGAAGACAAAATACACGTCCACCGAAATATTATTCAACCCAGATAATCCGCGTCCGAGCGTACGTTATTTCGCGACGCTCGGACGGGACGTCCCTCGACTCTAAATAAAGGACGGCGACGCCTATATAAAAACTGTACACGCGAAAGAGAGACCCATCTATGCTCACTCCTTCCCTAGATAAGACTTCCAACTTAAGCGTCACGGTTATGTCATCAGAAATATATGCCGGTGCTGCATTCATCCGTCTAGCGAAAAGACCACGAGAGCAAAGCGACGCGGTTGTTGACGCGGACGTATAAACGCTGTCCGAATATAGGGATGACAAATCGGCATGAAAATAGAAGACGTTCCCAAAAATCTATACTCGGACAGCTGAGACTCTGAAGTCTTCCGAATCGATAACAGATCAATAAGGATTCGCATACCGGGTTATTCAGTCCAAACTTATCGCCAGATGGCGCCTCCGTCGGATTCATACAGCAAAATCACACTCGCCTGATGCATTTGGGCTGAATACCCGAATACCTATGTATATGTAATTCGCTACGCATTCATATACACTGCGACCTCAGCGCTTCGTCTCTTTCATGAGTATCCGCCAATACATTGAAAACTGCACCCGTGAAACTTTTCATTCTCGATCGTACAGAAATTGAAAGTAGGATTACACGTGCAAAATAAATGAATTTCGACTTGAAGGACTGGACAAAATTCTGTAACCTACTTTGATCTCCAAGTGCTTTGATTCGCTGGCAGCAAATTACAAGTGGTAAAAACTTACACAGTTACGATGGTCTGAATCGTTATTTATGCATAGACCGAATGACACGAGTGGTGTCTGTTTCTATTAATGAAATCCAGGATCTAAGAAATCGTCACGACTTGCAATACAGCATCTATAACCTTTCACAAAAATTATCATCTTACCCATTAACGTAACATAACCAATAAGAATCCTAACGAGACCTCCCGTGACACTTACCGTTCTCGTAATGACAATCGAATAAATTCTGTCGGTCTCGCGACGTAAACAATCGTTCTCGCGCGTAATTCGAATCGATCTCCGGCAGCAGGTCCTCCTCGTGAGAGACACCGTCACTAACTAAACTCCAAACTAAACGCAAACTGCCAGCAGACACATCCTCTTCTTCTCTCACACTTTCGTACACCAGATCACGTATGTGGGCGCCCACGCACTCGCTACCGCGAATGTACACGTATGTGCCTATTCCTATGTTATATACGCATCAACCAAGTGAATAAATTCGTGCCAACTACCGTCCTGCAGTTTTAACTAAACTTCTCCGCTCTGTACAGTCGTATGGGAATAACTTTTGCCAGAGTGCAGAAAATAGAGAGTGAAATTTTTATTGCATGGAAAACGATCGTTAATAAATTACGATACGTAATCATCTTTATACGCAAAATGATATACATTTATGACGCGTGTTGAATAAACCAATATATCATACCTTTCAACGTGGTATAACCTCCTCTCCGTACGCTCTATAGGTAAATTGATGCCTTTCAGCCGTTAGATTGATGCCGCATTGGGTACAGGATCATTCTTTGGGTGAGATACGTGCGTCTACTGTCTGAACGGGAAATCGGAAACGGAAGATACTGCCCTGTACCAAAAAAGAAGTAAGCGAAGTATACTCGTACGATCGATCGTACCTAGCGTAAAGTAACCTCGAGAACACTTGAGAAGAGTCGAGATTGCACATAGAGCCATAAAGTTTCTTCTGTGTTAAAGCTCGCATGCGACCGAAGGAAGGTGCGTGTACGCCTAGATCGTACCATTACGTCGTGCACGCTAACCGAAGGGAAAATACGCATCGGCACGAGCGAACATTACACGCTATTAATATTCTGGCTTTCCTCAAGCTTCCAATCAACAGACAAGTTTCTATTCTTTAAACGAATTCACTGGAGATTCTTCTCGCGATAAAGATGTTAGTCCAGGGTTGATGTACCTCGGGGTATGCTGAGTGCCAGCTACCGGTAGTACCAGATTACCAGGAACTTTTTTCAAAGTCGTGTCTATACTGTACTGTAGGGATACGCTCGGTTGCCATAGCCCGTTATGTGCTCTGGTACACTTTGACCCCAGTGAACAATGGGATCGATACGCTTCTGGTCTAATATTCATGAAGGTCTATACTTGGCACTAGAAAAGTCGTTTTAGTTGAAAATACTCCTAGTTCACCTGATTGCCGGACAGTCCGTTTCGTAATGCAGGGACTATCTTGACGTGCCGTATCGTAGCGCATTAAAGCGGTGCAATCACCTTGTCAGCGGGACACCACTCAGCCTCTTGGTGAAGTGGTATGTCCCAGTTTTCAGTTGAACCCGCACGTCGTGAGTACGTCAGAGAAGTGGTGTTCTTTCCTTGGTCTTCGTTTCATGCTTGTATATAGATTGAAGCGCCATCAGGTAACCTAACCTAAATCGCGGTAACCCGCGTTGATGGGTTTAGCCAAAGGACTCGTGGCAGTTGCCTGTTTCAGAAGGACACGTAAAAGTGACTGAGGTCGATTAGGTTCATTTTGACAACTGGGAAAAGTGTACTTTTTTTTTTTCTTTTCTAGAAGAAGTCTTTATGCTCCTTCGCTTCGAACTTACCTGTTCTCTGCCCCCGGTACTCTTTAAGCGCCAGCGGCATGGAAACTTGACCTAATGCTCCTTGCTGGACGTGGTCGCCTAGTAATTTATGAAAGTTCCTATACCCCAAGCTGGGCAATTAACAATTTTTCCACCCCGTTCCGCCTACCAAGACGAACGGTACTCGAGATCTTCCTTTGGACTCGGATCGATTTTTCATCCAGCTGAGAACAAGCACTGTGTAATTTACGAACGCAGACTACGAAAAGTCGAGCTGTCCGGTTCAGTATGTATGTTACGTGGACAGTGAAGATTTTCGAATCTTCTAGAATAGATATTCTGCTCAGCTGGTACATACGGGTAAAAATATATATGCTAAATATCTGTGCACAGCATCGATAGCGTCATTAAGGATTCTCGTTGTAACTCTGAGGGTGGATGAACAGAATGTTGCTTCTCGTAGGAGTAACTCACCCTGGCGATATCAGTGGCGTCGCGACGACCTCCCTCACCCCTATCGATCGACGCCTGTGCAGTAAGCAACCCGGCACAGGGAGCTCACCGGAAACCATCGCCATTCATCTCGGACACGGCACCTCGTATCATTCGTAGTGCGTGTGTGGTACATGGAGTAACTTCTTTCGAGGACTGTCCCTCTGTTCTGAGGTAGGTGGATTCGTGCTTCCTCAGTCAATTAAACATCATTAATTTCATGTGCGTGAGCGCACAGTAATCATAACCTGTGGAGAAGTGCAATCGTGTAAAAGGAGTTGGGTGTCTATTATAAACAAATCATTGAAAATAGTTTGCTTGGAAAATGGCCAATCACGTTACTCGATTAGAAAGAAATTTAAAGCAAGAAAAAATCTATTTTTCTCTTCTACGATGACAAGATACGTCAACTGTTTCTCGAATCTCTATTAATACAAGCAACAGAGTGTAATTTCCAATATAGTGACAAATAAACATTTACAGCAGTATTCTTTACATGAAATACCGTGCAGACTAAAGATATATAAATTTGACAAGAAGATATTCCTTTTAATTAGAACAATATAACGTCTCACAATAGGTCTCTTCTCGTTACCTAGATTTTCTGTACCTTTCGAAAAGTGCAAATTCTTATTGGTCACTTAAAAATAACATCGGCTAAGAATCAGCACTTTTTGAAAATTGCAGAAAGTGCAGATAACGAGAACAGACCTGATGCGAACAACGTGTGCAGTATTACGTACGGCCTTGCCAGTAAATTATTCGAAAAGATTAGACTTACCAAACCTCAGTGACATAATAGATACTTCAGTCATTTCACAGTGAGTCATGGGTCGATCGTTAACACGTTGGCCGCCGCGACAAATTTCTTACAATGTAATTTATATGTGACCTACCGGTCACCGATTAGCCCCACGGCAGTCAACGTGTTAAATTACGCACTAGGTTAATAACACCGTAGAACTCTGATTACGTCAGATTCTTACCCTCCATTTATACTCGAACAGCAAGGACCAGGAACGCTCAAAAAGATTTTACGAGGGTTCCGCCTCTCGCTGTCTCCCTTTTACTTCGCACGAATGAGCCTCGTTTTTTCCCTAGTCATTTAGAACTATTTCTCCCCAGTAGAGCTCCCATTCTAGGTACGGCACTGTGCCATGGTGCTACGGATGAGGCTGCTAGCACGCGAATGTCAGTTGTACTTATACGGTGGTGGACTTACCATTAGATAACTCCGGACTTGTCTGACCAGACGGTAACATAGAGCGAATAGAGGTTAGAAAGAAAAAGGGCGAGTGGGGCGAGTGCTAGAGAGTCATACAGCAGACAGTAAGGAAGAACAGCCCTGGCATTGGCGACAGGAGAGGTTCAGGCGTCTAGGCCACCATAGTCTCTTGTGTATTGTCGTGCGTCAAAACATATCTGGTTCTACTTATATCCCGAGCGTTCATCCATTATGGGAATTTACAAAGTACACGAAAGAGGCCGTTAAGGTTTTTCGATACGGGCGACAGGTGGCGGGCTTCGCTCGAATAAAATACATAGAGAATAAACGGAAAGAAGAATGCGTGTGGATACTTGGAACTTGTGTTATTATATATCCAACCTTACCTGTGACACAGTACCACTGTATATGACATACGAGCGATTTGAGAATGATCCTGGATAACACGTATATTCAAAATTCTAAGACATATCCATCTGATTGTGAGACAACATCCATTCCAGACAACACGTATATTCAAAAGTCATCCCGAACATGTTCTTAAAGACAATTTTCTGTACTATTGGACGATTCGATCCTGACTTTCGGACATCACGAATCATCTGGAATCACTGCGAGCCAAAGTAACTCGATTTGAAATTTATGTAAATTGGAACGAATGTCGATTATTTTTTCATTCGTTTAACTTAAATTTAATTAAAGCAACACCAGGGCGCCGAGAGTATTATTTGGATACGCGGTACATTAGTATTCTGTATGAAAGTCTATAAAAAATTCAAAGCCGTCCTTTATCGACGGTCTTTTACTTTAGAAAGTGCAAAAGTCTTTAATTACACGAAGGGATCTTTTAATTTTTTTTTCTCATTATTTCGCTCACGCATTTTAATTGCTAAATGTATCGAGGCTCTGCGATGTCAATGGGAATAAAATAGCGTTTAAATTCAGGCAATATCATTCCAACGATCGAAAAAGCAATTTCATTAAAGCTTCCCAGCAAGGCTTGATCAACGTGACGTCACGACCTCGATTTTCATTGAGTATTATTACGCGTGGCTTATTAATTCCTCGTCCTCCGTTCTTACAGGATATTAAGCAGCCCGCCAGCCCTCACAGCCATTGCCTATGAAAGCAACAGCAACCCAGGAAAGTTATAACAGCGAAAAACTTCGACTTGAAAAATATGAATACGCGCTCGAAGAAGTTAACAAGAAAGTGAATAATCAGCTCGAAAATTCTATACAATCATGTGTAAACGATGTGCATCTCGCCCTAAATGAGGCAGCAGTGAAATCTTAAAGTAATCGCATAAAATATTACCATTGACTGTACATTAAGATCAACCATGAAACAAGTAAACCATTTAAAACGTACGCAAATAAATAACGTACAAATAATGGTGTAAATTAAAAAGTGATACTAATTAACATAAAAAGGAAGTTTAGTTTTGTCAAAATGTCCGAAACCGAAGCTAAATCGGCGTCGCCAGTGCCTCCGTCTACGAACACTTTGCCGACGGTGCTGACGCCTTTGACTCAAATGGCATGCCGAATGCTACGTTCACCGAGTCACGAGAGCGTTACTACCGATTTGTCGTTATTCAGCGTTTCCTCGATCACAAGTGACGTGAAAAGTGGAAATCGACTAGTTGCCTTTAAATCTTACAGCGATATGCAACTGGCAGGTCGTGGACCATCCCCCAATCCGGACAATCGTCAGATTCAAGGCAATAGGTAATGAAAATAAAATAAGTATAAAAAGGCGAATTTATGACGAAATGGACTGATCGGTTAAACATAGTGTTAGGTACGAGCGTATTATCACTGTGAATCATTTGTCACGAATGGCTCGATGGAACTCAATGAGCAATTAGCGATAAGATTAGCGGCTACACGTGGCTAATGTTATTATTTTTCTTTTAGTATCCTTCGAAGAATGCACGTCTTTAAATCGTGCGATAAGGAACAGTCTCGATCGATTGGTCGTTCCGTATCGATAGTGCAATAGAAATGTAAGATATAGAATTCAGTAGGAATTCGCTGCGTCTTTGAACTATGTCAATTGGACAAAATGGCCGATGTTGTTAAAATATATTCGAATTTTGTAATCTAATCGTCGATATTTTTCGTTAGCTGCGTCCTTGGTTCAGGAAATTCAGTTTATTCGTGACGTGAGATCGTTAAAACTGCCGCAGCACGTATCGAGCCTCTCGGCTTATACGCTTCGGTAAATACAGTGTCTGCATGGATACGTATATACAATAAATTTTCTAACGATGGTCTATTGATTAAGGGAGTTTGTCAAGAGTCAAAGTGTCAAATGCCATTGTAATTAAGGGGACTAATTTAGTTCGGAAAATAATTGTAACGCGCTTGGTATCAATGCCGTCGATCAAATTTGTACTCGTAAACAAGATCGTGTACTGAGTACACGAATGATAATAGATTACACTGTCAGGATAGCATACTAATGTTTTGCGAGGTGATAAGAAATTAATATGATAATTATTTGCCATTAGGTCAGCTGACATTCCGGAAATACTATGGTTCGAGGAGGAAACAGAACTGATCCGCAGCTGCGGCGCATTGTCTTCTGCATTGGGACTGCAAAAGAGTTTCAGTACCAGCGACGTGTCTCAATTACCAAGTCCAGACGCCTCTGGTCCACGTGGTCTCAGATCAGCTGTTTCGGCACTAGCCCTAGACTGCGCTCATAGGAATGGTCTTCTTCTGGAACAGGCAAGATTAGATCACGCTTCAAGATCCTGTAGTACCTGGGTCGCAGTGGGGGATATCGCCAGTACTTCTCAATTACCTAGTCCTCATGGTGGCGCTGCTCAGCAACCACCAGTGACACCACATCCGCCACCGATTCCATTTACCGCGGCCGACCTGGTCAGATCAGTCAACAAGAAGGTTCGGCAGAATTACATTCGTCGAAGGTTAGCTATTTTTTTTATTAAATCTTGCAGTAGTATCAACAGACTCTTACAACCTGGCATCTTGTTGCTGTAGATACGGAATAGTATTGCACAAGTATCGTAGCTTTTACTGGGTACAAAATTTTGTATCCGTCCGCTTTGAAAGCCGGAAGGAGATCGCGTGAATAAATATCGTCAAGGTCGATCCTGAGATTCACCGTGAAGTGAAATTGATTTGCTCCGATTGCCGATCGTAACCGAGCCAATAGAAAGTTTCTGTGAGAGATCGGCAGGCTAAATAGAAAAATAAAATCGGATCAAGAAATATAAGAATATCTCTTTCGACAGGTTGCTGACCACGTACAGAGCACTGGAACGTCTATCCCAGAGTGAATTCAATCTGGACAGACTCGAAGCGGCAGCGTCAGCGGCACAAGCGAGTCCAGGAACGACTCTGGCAGTACCTGGAGCACCACCTACTTCCGGTTCCTCGGCTTCTGGTCGAAAGGGAAGAAATCTTCCTCTGACGGTTAGAGACGTCGAGAGAGAACGGGGAAAGCAGTTGTCGAAATACGAAAGGAACATGATGATCTTTAATTGGCTTCATACCCTGGACGACACGGCCGTCGACAGTCTTCAGTAAAACGTCGCCTCGGGATCCTGATGAAGATCCGACGGAACTTGTTCTCGTTTTCTGCGAGAATTAAAGAAAAAAAAAAAACAGCAGAGACAGAGCGAAGCACAAGGGCTTTAGAGTTTACGTATAATTTACACTGTTTAGATAGTGCACAATCCAACAATGGAAGCTTCCGCGTGGCAGATCCTTCCTAAACCCCATATCGTCTTATCGGAGTCACATAGAATTAATTTTATACCTGTTACAACTCTTCGAGATTTCCATTAGTCTGATATTCGCCTATAAGCAAAGAGACCGTTAGATTAATTAAAGAATTTTATTAAACGCTCAATGGGTACTGCGACATTTTTTCTTCTTTAAGCTCCAAAAAAAAATTCAATCGTTTATCGTATCACGCAATGGTCACCGTCTTCTTTTCTCAAGATACCAACTGTCATGGCTAAAACCGGTCTCGTACTGTCCCTTCACGGTAGAAAGTTTAACTAAAAATCTAAAAAAAAACCGTCAACCGAGAAGATAAAGGCATTAATTTTCAATTATAAGAAATTTCCAATCGCATCGACAATAAACACAGCTGACGAGTAAAAGAGGGGAGTAACGGCGCGAGGTACAGGAAAGTAGGCTCTATTAACTGGGTCTATAACCATCAACTACAGGAAGTTATTGAATCATTATTTATCATTAATATTAGCCGAAGATTAAGCATAGAAGGGTTTTTGTGCTTCGTACGTGTAAATATATTCAGGATCTAGATGAATTTAGATTATTAAATGGTGACTGGTAGTCCCACGTTTTTCCACGATTAAATCGTATTTTTAAGCTGAGATCTCGTACATGTCCGTTAGTGCGTATGCATTATGTGTACATGTGTGTATCGAGTGTGAATGCGTAACAGGGCACGCGCGTAAAAGTCTACAATTTACGTAAATTATCGTGTGAAACCTTCGCCAGCCTCGTCCCATACATAAATGGAGTGTGCCAAGTATTATATCAAGTTTATAATTCTTATCAGAGAACTTGCACCATAGATCGTTACGTTTATCGTGAAATCTCTTTACGATAACGTTTTATAAATACAGATTATATTTGTATTATCAGTACGCGTACCTCATCTTAGAGCGAGTCAGATATCTTTTATTCGTAACAGAGTTTTACAGTACCGGTCTACACGTAAAGGCTTCAGAGATGCGTATTACGTACCAATGATAACGAGTGAACAATTTGCGATTAGGTGTTCATTGTTCGTACCTTAGATGATGTACTCGAGATAGCTATACATTATATAGATATAATATATATTAATTAACACTTCAGAGAATTATTTAAAGAAAAATCAATGTTTGGAGGTGCTAAGAATTTATACGAATTAAGTTCGTCTGATTTTAGAACAGATTGAGAGGCATCCGTCCCTTCTCGTCCAGTGACATTGAAATACATATATCTTTCCATTGAGCATATCCAATCTCTTTTTAAGTAATGTATAAGTGACATTGTTACCCTTTGAAAAGCGTATAAATATGTCTACGCATATGACTTACTCCAGAGGTGACAAAATGTTGAGAAAAAAATTACGGCATGGTTCAGATTTTTGGTAAAAAAAATTGTAATTCATCTCTGACATAATTATTTATACTTTTTTTTTTTTTTACTTCGACGTGAAGCTCATCGACGAGAATAATTTAAAAAATGAAAATCTTATGTGGACTCATCGACGACAGAGAAATGGTGTCTCGGGGATCTTTTGGTAATTTTCTTGGATCCTTATTCAATTCACGTATCTTCCTACAGATGGCGATTCTGACGTAAATAAAGAAAAATAGAATTTTAAAGTATTACTGAACTTTATACTTTGTTACGGCATTTTGACACTTGTGAACACGTTTAGCACCCATCTGTAATATATTGACGTTACGATACGACGATTGTTGTTGATTCTTTGCAATCCTCAAGACACCCTGTATACATGTTAATTATTGTATAAAACGTAACATTCAATTCGTAATGCGTGTTCCTATCAGAGCCTTAAATGTTAATGAGTGAACGATTAACAATTTAATAATTGATATATGTAGGTACAGCTATCACAGTTTGTTTCAATAACAATGCTTCCGTGTTGTTATTGATACATGAATATCATCGTTACAAGATAAATGGATTATTGGATAACCGTATTAACCTTAAAGTTTTTCAAACCGAATAAAAGACAAGGATAGTTTTCTTATTTTTAATCTTTCTTTTTTTTTTCATTTCAGTATTACAATCACGGACATCAATACTTACAACTCTTTGTTAACGGATACATTAGATTAGCAGTTAAGTCCTAATAAAAAATACAGAGAATATATACCGTGTACATTTTCTATGGTGTGAAAGATAAACTCACCACACCTATATTTTTTTTTCCTTTTCTACAGTGAACAAGTTTTAGATCTCTCCTGGAAAAGTAATTAAAAGAGACATTCACGGAATCGAATAGAACAGCTAAAGGATGTCGCAATTCAGGTAATTACAGTGTGACTTGATAATGTGCTCCTGAACGAGAGCAACCGGTGATTCAAATTATTTATAAAAAAAATGTAGAAATCAAAGAATTTATTTAATCGGACTCTGAACCCGAACTAGCATCCGATTCGTATTCTCCGACGTTGATGGTAAATTTGTACTCTTGATCGCATCCCAGGTAGGCGTCGCTCATGAAGTACAAAGTGTAGGAATGCTGACCTGGCGCAGGGGCAACAAAATCTAACTTAACTTTGGCCTTTTGCTGAAGAGTTAACCTTTTGATAGATAACAAAGAATTTGTCTTGGGGTCTCCGATGACGACCCACCAACCCTCTTCTCTCTTCTGTGGGAAGAATGGCGCAACCACCGGTCCTGTCACTTCATCCTCTCTTTCCAATTGAACGACGACGTTAACTGTGCCACCACTGCGTAGCTTATCTTTATCTTGAACTTCATAAGACATTTCAATGTTAGGATAGCGATTGCAGAATTTGGCAACGTCAGCCATTTGCGCATCTGTCAATTGTAGTAGTCTGTTTCTGTCGTCATCCTCCAATTCCATAACATCAAAGACAGTTTCCACTCCTTTGTCTGTACAGCGTTTTATAGTGTCCCCTGTGAAGTGTGGCAACTGCTTCAAGTACGAATCCTTAGACCACATGGCTTGTGTGACCATTTGAGCCAGTTCCATGGCAGCGACTGCTGGTGCCAACCAACCGGATGAGCTGAGGACATCGACGCAAGCTTGAATCAGGCGTACGGCCTTTCCGAGAACAAGCTCTGTATCCTTCTGTAGTTCAGGACCCAGTTGAATCCTTGATAAATGAGCTTGCAGTAACAGCTGTGCCTTCACATGTGGATCAGCCATTCTGTTGACTTGTGGAGCATGTGGTAATCTGGCTGCTAAGCTTCTCAGCAAATTTTCTTCTCGCTGTCTCACAGGAACGTTCTCGTACTCAGCAGCAGCTGATATGATCTCCAGCAGACCTCTGATCTTCGTTTTGTTATTTAGAGATAAACTGAATAATTCTATAGTGGCATAATTAATATAATAGTAGGCGGCTATCATGCCAAGATTTAACGGTAGCGTGTCCATTTCATCCTCGACAGCGACGCACTTGGCCTGTTCCAAATCACTCAGAGTACTCTCGACCAATTCGGATAAGTGATCTGACAAGTGTCTGTGTGTCACACCCTGTAGACCATAATAATTTGGATTTTGAGTTAATCTTCGATACAAGAAGGTCCAGGTCAAATAGTCAACGGCGTCTTGCTTGTTCTCTATAGTTTTTGTTACAATCTCTGCATTGAAGTGATCGTGCAGCCTATGATCCAAGTGACTTTCGACGGGTAACGGTTCGTTTAGGAACTTCTTAAAGAAGTCCTTCTTCGAACTCTGACAAAGTAAGACACATTTAGCGTCGTCGTCTTCCAGAGGTCTATTGGCGCGCGAGACCATTTGCAAAACATCCGTTATAGGATAATCCTCGTATGCGTGCGTTTTCCCGTTATAGCACTGAGTATCCATGACAATAACAAGATGAGAACTGATTGACAATCCCCAGCAGAGATCTCGCGTAGCCACTGCCACTTGTATAGCGCCGCTGTCAAATAACTGTTCAACAAGATGACGATCATCGGCCGATAGACCTTCATGAAGGTAAGCAACGCCTTGTGATAAAGTTTCCTTCAGAGTTTTGTCGCTCATTCTATCCAAAAATGGTTTAATGTCAGCTTCCTCGGCATGGAAAAATTTAGATGGCTGACCTTCTGCAGCTGTGAATGTTAGCAGGTCGATGGCTGTCAGCCGTGCCTGTCTTCTAGTAGGTACGAAGACTATGGCTGGTTTATGGGGTGCATGACGCAATATAGCATTGTAAACTGGTTTCGCCATGGCGGATAGTCTTGATGCATTGTGAGTAATATTTATACCTTGGACGTGAAGTTCCAACGGGATGGGTCTAACGGAAGGATGAAAGTTGAAGGTTGCTGCTGCCGGAGCACCTAGCCACTGTGATGCATCTTTGGCGTCTGCCAAGGAAGCTGAGAGTGCTACTATCCTGGTTGGTTTGTCCAATTGAGAAGAGATGTATCTTGCTCTGGAGCACGCAACTTCCAGTACTGGTCCCTCTTCACCGCCTATCAGCTGTAACTCATCCACAATAAAGAGTTGAATATTTTGTACATTTTTTCTTTGTTTCCATCTACGTGAAAGTACGTCCCATTTGTCTGCTGTTGTAATGATAATCTGTCCTTTAGCCAGAAGCTTCAAATCAGTTCCGGTTTCCCCGGTCAAAAGAACGACTTTACGTCCAAGCTGCTGATTGAATTTAACAAGCCAATCAGCATAAACCAATTCTGCCAAGGCTTCTTTACTGACCATATAGACGCAGCGACCTTCAGAATTCTGTGTTAATAAGCGCAGAACAGCAAACTCTGCAATAGTAGTCTTACCGGATCCCGTGGGAGCCCCGATAAATACGTTGTCATCGGAATTATAAACCGCATTAAATACTTGCGTTTGAATTGGATTGAACTGTGGAAACTTGTCAATGTATAAACTCTCAAACTTAGAATTCCGCAAAGCTGTTATGGGCAAAGGCTGTAGGTCCAATAACTCAGTCGGCGGCAGATTCTTCTCTGGCAAGATCAAATGCCGAAAACTGACTGGAAGTTGAGTCTCAGCACCAATCCATCTGTCTGACACTACTCTCAGGAAGTACTGTGGCGGTAATGGTTCAAAGACTGGTACGAAAAACTTAATAAGATGTTCGTCACTCGCGTACTTGGCTTTTAGCAAGAAGAACTCATGATGCAGTATCACTTCAGAATCAACGTCCTCGACGAGTATCCAAAAGGCTTCGGATGCACCGTGAATCTTTTCGTCCCACTGAAAGTCAGGTGTGATGGTGAGCTCAACGCGGAGAGTAGATCTAGTGATAGGTTGAATATGCGTCGACAATTCCAATTTAGGAAACTGATGGATGTACTTGTAAATTGTTTTTCCTAATTTTGGTACGCGAATCAATTCACCGATCTCATTGGGCCCCAGGTCGTAGAGACGCTCCCAAGGGAAGTTCTTCTTCTCGATTTTCTTAACAATTTCCTCTGGCATCTTTCTGAATTGTCTCAATGGAGACATGGACTGCCACATTCGCCGGTCTATCATCTTGCACAATGATAAACACTTATCTGCCAACTGAGCCCAACCGCGGAACAAAACAATTTCGTAGATTGCTCTCATCAATCGAGATGCTGACTGGGTGACGAAAACCATATCCGACATCAGAGCAAAACCTTCTAGCTTCAGTTGCGAGATATATGCTTGTAAGAGCACGTTAACCTTAGCACTTGGTTCCTCGATGCTTTCCTTTATCGGAATAGGCACTCTCTCCATGAGTTTCTGCAATTCTAATTTCTCTTCCTCGCGGACGTTGATATTCTTGAACTCGCTGGACAGCGAGAACACCCTGAACAGTTCTATCTCGCTCAAAGTTCTTTTCAACAGTTGATTGTATGTCGACATAGTTTCGTGGGTGCAGTAATAATGAGAGGCAATCCTTCCCAATTCCGTAGCCTGGAAGTTGCCTGACTTCCTGTCGTATTTAATTAAACCACTGCGATCCAATGCAACAGCCGCAGAATGAATACAGTCCGCTCTGTGCATTTCCAGGAGAGGATCCTCCTTAAGCTTGTCATGACTTATTCCATACAGAGTGGGACACCGTAGCATTCTGATGTAGAGATAAGTATAACCTAGCCAAGTGACAGCGTCCCTTATGTTCTGAATGGTACCAAGAACAACCTCAGCATTCAACATGTCAGACATTTTGGTAATTAATTGTGACTCGATAGGAAGCTGTTGATTAAGAAGTGACAAATAGTACTGTAATTCACTGTGATTCGTTATAAGGATACCCTCGCCCTTGGTGTCGTATTGAGGCCGACCAGCACGTCCTAACATTTGCAGAACATCCAAAGCACCAAGTTCGACCCATCTACCCTTTTCAGGATTGTAAACCTGCGTTCCTTTGATTATAACTGTATGAGCTGGTAAATTGACACCCCAAGCCAGAGTAGCCGTGGACACCAGAACTTGTATATGCCTGTCGGCAAATAGATCTTCAACCAGAGTCCTGTCAACTCTCGTCATCCCGGCGTGATGAATAGCGAATCCATAAGGAAGCAAATCCTTGAGTTCTTGATTCTTTACTTGTTCAGCTTCCGTTCTCAGGACTTCCATCGATGCGGAACCTTCCCTTAGGAACTGGCCCAGTGTATCTTTCTCCAAGCACATGTCGCGGATTGCTCGTGCAGTCTTTCCAGTTTCCTTTCGCGAATGCACAAACACCAGAACTTGATTCCTGCCGGCGTGTTCCATTGTCTTCTCGTACACAATCTCATTCATTACTTGGAAACGTTTGAGGGCTTTCTTCTCAGTCACACCAATGTACTGTTGCTCCAGGGCGACCGGTCTGAAACTGTTGTCGAAATAGAACAGTCCTGTCTCCGGTTTTATTCGTAAAAACGCTGCTACATCTGGGTAATTTGGCAAAGTAGCGGACAGGCCAACCAGTCGAACATCTTCTTGAGTGGTTTCGATATTCCTAATCGTCCTGGCAACCAGCGCCTCTAAAACTGGACCTCTCTCGTCGTGCAATAGATGAATTTCGTCGATTATCACTAGCCGAACGAGCGACGTGAATGTCTTCTCTCCACCTTTTCTTGTAATGATATCCCACTTCTCAGGAGTGCAAATTATTACTTGGGTTGCTGCTATTTGTTCTCGGGTCAGTTGGTGATCACCAGTCAACTCGGATACGGTCAAGTTGTACGACGCCAGCCTCTTGCCGAAGTTACCAACCATTTCTTGTACCAATGAACGCATTGGAGCGACGTAGATTATTTTAAACTCGTCAGCGTTGATAGTACCGTCAGCGTTTATGTGTTTTCCAATCTCACGCATCATACATAACAATGCAACATTTGTTTTACCAGCACCTGTAGGTGCGCAGAGTAGAAGATTTTCATCGCTCTCTAGAGCTGTATGGTGCAAGCGACTCTGAATCCTGTTTAGTGTCTTGAAGCCCTCAAAGGCAGGCTGAACGTATTTCGGTAGTTGCTCGATAGGAAGCAATTTCTCGTTCTCAGAAAATGGCTTTGGTTTTAAGGCAGGAACGTGAACTTCCTCGTATCTAACATAATAACAAGACAAAAGCATTAATAGAGAGATCGCTTTGAACTATACTATTTGCAAAAGAAAGGAAGTACATGATTGTTTTTGAAAGTATCAACACATACCCTTTCCGTTGTTTTCTGAAACTGCCATCTGGTAGCTGACATCGTTTATTGGCCATAAAATGACTTCCTTGCGCAAATACTAAATCTTCCAGATCGATTAGGTTCCTAGTACCCTGAACTTGTCCACCAGGTCCACCTTGATCTTCATTTTCTTCTCTCCTTTTACGTTGTGCTCTGGCTTCCATCGTGTCATCATTCTCATCGTCACCCTTGCCAGTATCCAGTTGACGTAAGATCTTGGCAAGTGCGGGATCATCGTTCATTTTATTACGTATCTTTTGACGTTCGGATTCCGATTGAGACGACGCCAACATTGTACAATATGCAACTGTTCAAAAATTGTTAATAATGAGAAATGCAAAGATTCAATATTTATAGGAATATTAGGAATTATTAAAGGAATATATATTGCTAAATTTTTACTCACTCATGTGCCTATATTTTTTAAGTTGTTTGATGAAATCAAAGCAATCATAACCCAACAAGAGCACAAGTTGATTTTCACAATCCCGATCATCTCCAGCGTCCCTCAAAACAGCTAATACTTCAGCAGCTCTTGCTTGTGAAACCATAGCATCATCGTATATTCTACTCAGCCTTCGCTGAAGCCAGTATGCATCAATATCCAATGGGTGCAAAGTCTTTTCTTTCTTCATTTCTTCTGCGCCACCAAGCTGATGAAAATATTTATTATGTTACGTTTAAGAAAAAAGCAATATTTATAAGTGTCTTTAATTTTATCTATAAATCAATCTACTCACGTTTTCAGCATGAATGGCTCTGTCATCATTAGCTTCTTCACCTTCGTCACCATCGTCATCATTATCCCTTACTTCTCCATAAACATCTTCATCATCTTCCTCGCTACTTTCCTCAAACTGTACATTGATCCCATAGGTTTCGTCAATATTTTCCTCATTAGTAGTACTTTTTTCATCGCTTCCAAAGTCTGTTATTTTCTTTCCCAAATTCACTAATAATGCAAATCTCTCTTCTGCCAATGATCCGAGCAAAAGTTCAGTTTCTTTTTTCTTTTCCTTTTCTTTGAGTCTATCATTTTTCAATACGGCCAAGACCTCATCAGCAGCACCGCAAAGAATATCTCTTGGTTGATCGCCTAATGCTTCTTGAATAAAACTCAGTAATACTTCATATGTTTGACGCGTTTCTTGAGTCTTTGGGCGATATACAATTCCAACCATTTCATCAACGCCCTCGGAAAGCAGTGTTGCTCCCTTCATTCGTGCAAAGTCATATTGTGCTTCATCACGTTTCTGACGCCTGTATAATATGAGATTACATAAATATTGCACGTTAAAAACAGTTATTATGATAAATGAGAAGATATACATACTTTACTTTACGCTCTTCAGCTTTTCCCGGTTTAGTACGTTGTGCTCTGTCACCCATGCGAGTACCATCAAGTTTGCCCACAAGGGACATAACCTCACCTGTGGCTTCATCTCTGCTACGTCTTTCTATTAACCGAACGTCAGCTTGTAAAACAAGATTGGAATTCTGTAAATAATAATACAGATAATAAGAAAATAGAATCTTCAAAATTCGAGAACATTTCGAACGAGTACAATTTGCTAACCTAAACGTTTGGTAACGTACGAAAACAAACAGAATATACGACATAAATGTAGTCAATTTTCAAACGAATAGGATAACAATTGAATTGGAGAAATAGAAAATGTCATCACAACTTTTTTTAAAAATAATTTCATAAAATTTCTTATAATTACCGCTTTATACTCGTATTGGAGCTGTCTCGCTGCAGCATCCGCCATAGTTGCGGCGTCGTGAAAACTGTCATGGGTACTGCCTACCTTCCGTTCATATAAATTCAAATGGGGGGCGGGGGAGGGGAGGGGCAGTTGCGCACAGACCCAAATGGATACAAATGGCTTTTTAGTCCATAATCTATCGTTTTCAGGAGATGAAATAGAATTAAGTTCGAATGATATCTTATTGTAGTATATTATATGTGACTTCACATTAATTTAGGGTGGGTTTCATTAGGTAAAGTTAAGGTATAGTCGAACGTTCAAACTTCGGGGAATGGGTGGATTAGTGGATAAATATTTCGTCTGAATAACTGAACAAATCATTAAATCTTTGAAAAGGCTCTGTTACAGAGATGAGTACGGAGATGCAGAACGCTACGGTTTTAAGCGATACCAAAAACATGGTGCTAAATCGTAGCAGCGAATCCGGGAGTAGGCATTTATGATCGTCGCCTCAGTCGATAATGCATGTTCCGTCGTAGCCGAGCTGAACGCGATCATGAACGTGCAGCTTGGCGGGCAGAGGTTCTCCGCAACTTATCGCTGGTACCCAGAGCAACCCTTAGAAACCTCCATAAGGATATAAAGCCAGAAAAGAATAAGAAGAAGAAGGAAGAGAGCAAAAGAAAAAAAAATTAGTTGCACATAAATATTAAAGATTCGAAAAATTGAATTAAGCTTTCCAAATACTACTAAATATTATTGGATCTTGATTTACTTTCAAAATTTATTCAAAATATAATATTGAGGCTAAATCACAATCTCGCAGA
>JARQSV010000576.1:494836-524244 GCA_030142285.1 Calameuta idolon | reverse complement strand
CTTTGATTTTATAAAGATAAAAGAAGATTAATTATACCCAGTAAACCTGTGATTTCGCTGGCATATCTGATGTGTCATAGAAATTTTATGATGTTCGAGGGACGATTAAAATTTGCTCACGTTGTGAAATTACAAAAAATATATTATGAGCGTTAATCTAATATATGGGTCACGAAATCAGCTTATCTGGGATAGTCGACCGCAGGGGAATCCCAGAGGATACGGACTTTCACGAGGATGTTCAAAAAACATTCGCCAGGCTTCTGTACGTCCACTTGGCAGATCTATACTACTTCCAGGTTATCTTTTGGCGGACATTCGACCCAAAGGAACTTCGTTCGATATTTTTTGAACCTGCACATCTTCGTTGTAAGAAGACAATCGTAAAGGAAGCAATGAAAACAAGGTTTTTCTCACATCGCAGTAAAAATCCCCGATTTCTCTACGATCGACTTGCGTTTGTTGGATAGTACATCACATTCCTTCACGATCTTTGGTTTCAAGATAAGATTTAATATTACTGATTAATATAATTACGCAAGCAAGAATATAACCGAAAAATTGTCTTTTCAAAATTTAGTGTATTAGCCGTTTGATTTTACAATGATAAATTATATATTCATTAGTTCAAAGTAACGTAATTTATATTTCATTCTATCGCTATAGAAAAATTTCAAAATATAATATGAATAGTAAAGAATAGATTTCAGAAAATTTATAATAGTACAGCACATTACTCCTATCCCACATAGCAGAAATATTAAATAAACTTTCCTAGAACGTCTCTAGGACTGCTAAGAAAAACGTCCCAATAGACGTCCTGCAGTTAATAAAATATACATGCAACGTGTGATAAAAAAATTCAAAAACTTTTCAAAAATACACTTTTAGATATAATTATTGAAAAATATTTAATCATCGTTATTCAAAGGTGAATATTTTTTAATTACCTACTCACTGCCTTATCCACACGCGTAATTGATCCTATCGAATAATATTTCAGGTAATATAAAAAAATTGCAAAAATACATTTTTCAAACTTCAACAAATAATTAAACTAACACTTACGACCGGTATCTTTTTATTAATTTCCAAAAAGAGATACTCACATCGCCCTTGTGCACTCACACTTGCCACAAAGAGAAACACGAAAATCATATTCCTCATTTTCTATCCACAGTCTGAGATCGATCCAGCAGTTCCTCGAGTATTCGAGCAAACGACTGAAGGAAATATATTTTTCGATATAGATTGATTTAAAACTAGGCGTGCCGCTCAACTCTTTGCTTCAGATAATGTGATGATAACGCGCGCTCACACCCTGAGCACACACAGGACACATCAGATTACCTACCTATGTATGATAAAGCCATACGCTATACGATACTCGGTATCCACTTTCCGGATCCTCGTCACTCGATTTACGTAGCCGCATGAAAAATCACACTTAAGATCAATGAATAGTCTTTTCCGCGAACAAAAACGTTTGTCTGCGATATCATGAGTAATACAAGGAACTGTATAAAGTAAATAGAAGTACGTATGACAAAATCATAGGGTAATGGAAAATCGATATAATCAGTAAGATGTAAATAATTCATATATTTCTCATACAAAAAATAATTATTGAAATATAACAGTGCTTAGTATCAAAGGGATTAGTATTCACGTTACTGGAATTCAATAATACAATAAATGTAATTTATTAAAAATATATTTTACGTAAACATTATTATTGATTATTTCTAGAGATTATATTTCACTTGGTCTGCAGTACATTAAAGATCAATTTTAAAAAAAATAATAGTAGAACTCGCACCAGTGATCACTACTAGCATAAGCACTACTCCTTGGGACCTTGGGTGAGTATGGGTGGCACTTTGGGCGAGTACACACAGGAGTGCTCATGTCAGAGCTAATCGTATAGTTATTTTCCGTAAGAGGATCTATACACGTATAGGGTTAATCAAGAGAAAAGCATCACCTGAAGGTAGTTTTACCATAGAAATTAAATCAGTAAAATTACATTATCATGAGGATCTATACACGTATAGGGTTAATCAAGAGAAAAGCATCACCTGAAGGTAGTTTTACCATAGAAATTAAATGGACAGATTACCTTTAGGTGCAAAAATTCCAATTTTCTTTATTCTTTGACTAATTTTGATTCTAAATTAAAGAATATCTAATAAAGTAGCCGGGAACACGCCTGATTTAATTGATAATCATTGTAAATCAAAATTTTGCTCAATTACTTTCACGTTGTTTGTTAATATTTTGTTTATTAGTTTGTTGTTCGCGTAGCATTAAATTATTTAACAAGTTACGACATACATGTCGCAAATTTGTATATTTATAAAATTTAACTATTTTACCGACGCCATATTGGTTTTACCGTTTGAATAAAAAAATTTGAACTTCTGATTCGAAATTAACGACCCAAAAAACAGTAATAAGTTTTATATAATGGCAATGATAATTATGAAATTCTTTAAAATGCAGATGTATGTGTCATTACCACTTTTGGCACATTTTTTTCTCTGCATATACACGTTATTACCATTGAACGCGTTAAGTAAATTTAAATGATAATTTCAGTGGTACAAAAGATATCACTGATTCCAGATAACGCTAAGTGATCCGTTTTCTACTTAACATGACGAATGACATTTTCAGTAAAATTACATTATCATGAGAATACTGCGATAATTACCTATTCCCTAAAGAATTCTCAACGGATGATGCAATGAATAATTCTACTCCATTATGATTTACGTATATAAATGCATATCCTATATTCGCGATATGTAGTACATAGAAAGATGTATACACTCCTGATTTTTTTCTACACAACTTTAGGTATCAATTTTTATTCCTCTATCAAAATTCGTATCACCTACAAAGTCACTATTAGTTCCTGGTAAAAAGTTTATATCATACAAAATTTCTTTAACTTCCAAGAATCAAATATCGCACATGCACACACTCAATATCACGAGTCATAACGTATGGATTCAAAAGACCTTAGACACGTAAGACGACGTAACGTTCTTACTTCGAGTCTCTTATCTAATCCTACACCAAAGAATTTACCAGCAGATGGACGAGTTCCGCAACTGCGTAAATATTTGCTTATAACCAATGACATTCGACATGGAAAATATTACAAGACACGTATAATTTTTTTCGCTCGCCACAGGCTACGAGAACGTCTCGGGATATGGAGAAATTGAGAAACCGGAAGTGCAGTACTTCATTTGCGTCGATGGATCCAGAATATCACTTAGGGACGTTTGCAATGGAAAACCTGATTGCCCAGATTCTTCGGACGAACTTAGAAAGCTGTGCCACCACGTTGTGTAAGAGATGAAGAATAACATTTTCTTTTAAATAGAAATTTACCAAAGACAAAGTATCTTTTCAGGTGTCCAACCTCCATGTATCGCTGTGCCTACGGTGCTTGCGTTTCTCGTGATTCCAGATGCGACGGTCTTCAGGATTGCACTGATGGCAGCGACGAGCTCCATTGCCAAGTAACGGAAATTTGCTCGGATCGTGAATTTCAGTGTGTCAATTCCACCGAGTGCATTAGTCTATCGAAAATCTGCAATGGTAAGATGACTACGTCACAAGTATCCTGACACTAATTTCACATACTCATTGACCCGGTGTAACGACAGGATATCCAGACTGTTTGGATAGCAGCGACGAAAGCAGTATACTGTGTAACGAATATCCTTGTCCTATGCACACTTATCGTTGCCTCTATGGAGGATGCGTACACCAGGAAGTAATATGTGACGGTATCAAGGATTGCATTGACGGCTCTGATGAGAATGATGCAACCTGTGCAGCAATCAACTGTGTGGGAGATGAGTGTAAAAATTATAAATGCAGGTTAGAATAATAGACAATCACACATACTTAATAGATCCGTTCTATTTACCTAGACTTTCTGCTTTCAATTTTCAAAAAGTGCAATCTCTTATTGAATGATATTTTTAAGTAGCCAATGAGAATCTGCACTTATTGAAAAGTGCAGAAATTCTAGGTTATGTGAACAGTCCTATTGATTGAAATAAAAATTTGGTAAAAAATTATATTACATTATAGAGACGGAGAATTCAGCTGTGACAGCCAAGGACAGTGTTTACCAGAAAGTAGAGTTTGCGATGGAGTCCATCAGTGTAGAGACGGTTCTGATGAGAATTCGAAAATGTGCAAGTCGCGGGAGTAAGTAAAAATTTTGTAGACTTTTTTTTGGTCCTACTATATTAATTGAAACGTACATAAGTTGTCCGCAGGATTGGTTCAGATGTACATACGGTGGATGTGTTTCGAAGAATCTTACGTGCAATCTACAGCCCAACTGTTACGACTGGAGCGACGAGGAGGAGACAATCTGCGGAGTGTCTTTACCAGAAGGAGCCTGTCGTTTACCTTCAGCCCGACCAGGAACACATTATACCGTTGTAAATTGTCCCGAGTGTCGACCTGGTGACGTAGTGGCAGAACTGACACGATTGGACTATACGTGTGACGTGGAGGGCTCGTTGGAAGGTTCTAGTAGCATCTATTGTCAAGACAATACGTGGCTTCCATCCGTCCCTACTTGTCCCACAGGTATAATTTTTTAAGAACATTATTACCGTGACCTAGGTCTAATTATATTTACGTCACAAGGTACCGACGCGATAACGTGTTCCCGAGTGGAATCAGGGGGCGTAATTAAACGCTGTAAAGCAAAGTGGGGACCACATCAGGGATGGGTCTCTTGTGACTTACCAGTTCCAGTTGGTACACAAGTCACTCTAGAATGTCCAGCTTATTACGAACGCGTGAAGGGCGTTACTAGTGTCACGTGTCTTCACGATGGAACCTGGAGCCAGTTGGCACTGAGCTGTAATCCAATTTGCGGAAGAAGAGAATCTTCAGGTGTCAGTTATAACTGGGACAAAGTATGACTAAATTATTTTCTCTCTAATGGTTGAAAATTATTTTAGTCGCTGCGCTGATAGTCAAAGGCTGGGAAGCAGTGCCTGATGAATCTTTACCATGGCATGCTACATTATTTTCTCACGATGATGGCAAATGGGACTTCTTCTGCGGCGGTACTCTGATAGCAGAGCGGGTCGTGCTTACTGCTGGTCATTGCGTGTGGAAGACATCACTGGATACCGTTAAAGTAGCTCTAGCTGCTTATTCGAGTAATTTCAGTGATCTAGGTGGAGATGCTCAAATTTTCGACCTGGAAAGGATTGAGGTACAGGATTCTTATCAAGATCACGAAGGAAATTACGGCTCGGACTTGGCGCTATTGATTCTCAATAAACCACCTGTTATAAACTCCGTTATTAGACCGGCCTGTATAGACTGGATAAGCACGCAGGATATATCACAGAGAATTGGTGACATTGGATTGGTTACTGGTAATAAATGATACTTATATACTTGTTTGACAATCGTATTGATAAAAAGTATTATTAACGCAGGCATGGGAGTTACGGAGAACGACACGTACAGTTCCATTTTGAGGATAACGACAGTTCAGTTAGTGTCCGATGAGATGTGTCGTGAGAAGCAAAAGAGAGATTTTCGAAAATACTTGACCTACACTACATTTTGTGCTGGTTGGGGCAATGGAACTAGTGTTTGTAATGGAGACAGTGGGGGTGGTTTAGTTTTGCAAAAACCAAATTCAACGTTTTGGGAAGTTCATGGCGTAGTGTCTATCAGTCCTCGACGACCTGGAACAAGTTTTTGCGATCCGATGTTTTATACAGTTTTTACAAAGGTAACGTCCATTTTTTTTATCACACGAGAAATTTTCACGATTTAATAATATACAATGATATTGTACGATTACAGGTTTCTGTATATCGTACGTGGATCGAGCAAATCTTGAACACGATTGAAATCGTTGGACCACCCGATACGAAGCCGAAACCAAATACGGATATCGTGAACATGGATTCGGTAGTTTGATTAATATTAATAAATAAGTTCAAACTGAACAGATCGTCTCTTATTTATTTAATATCAACACATACAACACTTATTGCGTAATATCTATATAATTTTATTGCTTTTGAACAAAAAGACCTTGGAGGGTTTATTTAATGTCCAATAATGTCAAATCACATTGGTTCGATAAAATCAGGACCGAACAAGAGCATTGACTTGAGTGTAAGAAACCAGATATCTCTATTTGACAATTGTTAGAAATTTTCATAGGTTAAGTGTGTCTTTGTGTTAAAGGGCTTATCGCGCGTAAGAAGTTCAGTAATTGTACAAGAAGGTACGGACGTTCAAAATGTTCCAGAATCCATTGAAATTCTAGAATTCACTGGTCACGATAATATTAGCATAACACCAAGTTACATGGAGTTCAAAGATGCCAGTGAAGGAATCACGTATCGCCAATTAATGACTATTCAAAATACAGGCACGAAGCCTGCTTTTATTAGAATCTGCGCACCAAATTCTATAGTGAGTTTATCTTTGTTCTTCGCCGTTACCATAATCCCAAGTCCCGTAACCTCCTTTTGCAGGCTTTTAAAATTCAGACTCTGGAAAACGGAGTACTGCTCAGTCCTGGTTTAAGTATTTCAAGACAGGTCGAATATTCTTACAAGCGACCATCCCTTCTGCATACTCTGATTCCTGTACAGATCAATGGAACTTTTTTAGATTATCATGTAGTCTGTAGCTTAGCTGCTGAATACATTTCTACGCAGCCATCTTCTATTGATTTTGGAATAGTGGATATAGGTTGCTCGTCCGGTGTTAAGATACTGACTA
The DNA here is from genome assembly GCA_030142285.1 of Calameuta idolon. Lineage (NCBI taxonomy): Eukaryota > Metazoa > Arthropoda > Insecta > Hymenoptera > Cephidae > Calameuta > Calameuta idolon. Next base: position 517,443 of record JARQSV010000576.1, on the reverse strand, counting down.
TTACGAACAATGGTGATAAAAGTACCAGGTGATACTGTCAACATACCAAAGCTATGAAAACAGGATTACTTGAGTATTTATAAGTTTTTATAGATTTTCAGTCGATTTGGGTAAAAATGATTTAGAGATCAACGTCAAACCGACGCGCGGAGTAGTAAGATTACACAGCCAGATAGAACTACGGGTGGAACTGATTGGGATTAAGGAAGGAACTTTTTATAGTGAATTTTGGTGAGAAAATTATTTTATTCGTTAATAATATTTATATATACATAAATTTCTCTTTACAGGATCAAATCGACTCCAAATGTACGCATTCCGATAAAAGCCAATATCATAATTCCTCGGCTGGTCGTATATCACTTGAATATGACTGGAGACTTCACTTTGATTGACTTTCCTCCGACTTTCATAAACACGGAAAACTATAATACATTAGTACTGCGAAATCTGTCCTCCCAAATAACGAGCTTCGTCGTTCTGGGCGAGGTGGACAATGAATTGTTTTCAATTAAGGTGATTTGCAGATATAATTCTTGATCTGCATATTGCACATATTTCACATCAGCTTTAATTAATTCTCCTCAAAAGACCACCAGTGCCAAGACTCAGCTGGCCTATAAAGCCTTCAAAATTTATCCGACGGAAGGACGTATGCAGCCCTTCGAAGGAATAGTCTTCAGAATAGTGTAAGATCTTGCAGATCTATAATTAATAAAAAAAAAAATACATATTCGCTACCCTAATTCTATTAATATAGATTCTCGCCAACGCCTAAATTAATGCATCAGACTCGGCATTTAAAAACCGCCGAGTGTCAAGATTTCATGGTCTTCATTCGTATTCTGAGAGTACATTGTACCGAGGTAGAAGACGTGATAAGTGCGTATAACGAATTGCCTTAAAAAAAAATCAACTTCTATATAAATTTTCATGGAATTTCTCTTATTGCATCGTATTAACAGAGGTGGACGCAGAAAAGGATTCAAATGTCGAAGAATCGTTTCAAAAAATTCATATACGTATGTATATCACAGCTCCGCCGTACACAGTAGAAAAATTCATTTATATTTTTAGTACAACCATCGTCCTCGGTGCGCAGCTCTGTTTCTTTGAAGAGGGCACCACCATCGCAGTCTTCTCTTCAAGAAACAATCAGGCTCTGTCTCTATGGCGAAGTCGAAAAACCACGATTAACATTTACACCCGATGAAATTCACTTGGAAAGATTAACCATTGGAGAAATTGCCGATCGTGTCATTTGTATACGAAATTCGTCGATACACTTACCTATATTGTATCGCTTCGTCGATCACTATAGCGTCCATTGTACGCCAAAGAGCAGTAGTATCGAACCGACCAAATCCATAGAAGTTCTAATCAGGATTCAGGCAGAATTCAATAGTAATGTTATATAAGGGCGCGTTATATCATGATATACTTATTTAATTTGTCGTTTGTTATCGCAGCCATCTCGCCGCTGAATTTGTCATTTGAAATAATGGGGGAAACGAACAATGGGTCCGGAGGTAAAATCAAAAAGCATGTGACGATTGATACATCGACTGTGCCGTGTTTTGTACACCATATCAACATTCCCAAGGGGAAGTCAAAAACAAAATATACTACGGGTAAATTGGGTGGGTAATTTTATATGACAAGATATGAGGAGATTTTTGGATTAACATAATATTGTAAAATTTTGCTTTAGGTTTATTACCGTGGAAAACGAACAAAGCTAATTCAGTTAAAGTTTTAGACAGTAAAAGTGGGAATCAAGTGTCCGACGGAACACCTGGTCATTTGAACGATACTCAGAAATGGCTGAAACCATATAAAAAATCATCAACGGTATCTTCCGAAGAATTGAAATACCTGCCAGATGGAAATCTCGCCTACACTTATTCTCCCGAGGAAATGGCACGTAAAGTAAAAGAAAGAGATTACTGGGCCAAGTACCTGCGCACAATTCATCCACGAAAAACATCAATTTTTATAAAAAAAAACATGCTAAAAATGTACGACTACGATGGCTTGATTTGTGGTATTGTTCAAATTCCAAAGTATCGATTAGAATCGGTAGCTAAGAAAATATCAAAGGCAACGAATGAAAAATTGGTAGCTAAAGCCAAGAATGAGATTCTGGTGCCCTTATCTCCAGTTCAAATATATAACGTGAAGGTATCGCCAACGATATTCTCATACGGACAGGTATGCATTGTCACTTTTAAATATGAATAATATTTTTTTTCTATTCAAAAAGATTAACTATTTTTCCCTCTATTTAGGTAGCACCGAAGAGTACGAATTACCGTGAACTGACGATAGAAAATAAAAATCAATTTCCAATTATGGTCCGTCTGGTTTGTGCCAATAAGTGTATTCATTTTCCAAACGGAAGCAGGATGATTCTGCGTCCGGGATCTCTTGAGAAAAATTTGATCGAGTATCGAGCACAGGAAATTGGCAAATTCAACACATACATTCGCTACGCAATAAACGACAATCACTCCTTCGAGCTGGCAATTACGGCGGATGTAGTTCACAAATACTTGACTTTAGGAACGCGCGAGATTCTTTTTGGTTTGGGCTACCTACCACAAGAAGCGTACCAGCCAGCTACGTCTTTCGTGCAAATCAGAAATAAATTGGATGCCAGAACAACCTTTAGGTAAAATCGTCCAAAGAAAAATTGAATTTCAAGTCACTGTGGTTAAAACTGTTAAAAATTTCTAGATGGCAAGTTCCTACGGCAGCCAGTTTTTCGGTGGAACCATCTTTTGGTACAGTTCGTGGGAACCGTAGTTTACTGGTCGGTGTATGTTACGTACCGAACGCTGCTAAATCGCATCACGCCGAAGCGATCATGAGCAGCGAGGGTGAAAATTATTTGTCCCTAAAATTGGATACCATTTTGTCACCACCTGACGTTGCCTTCATAAACGATACATTGAATTTCGGCAAAATACCTTTGAACATAATGACTACAGGAATCGGTGTGCTTCACAACGCAGAATTCACTGAGGTTATGTACGAAGTGAATGTTCTGTCTCTAATTTATGGATGTGAAGTCTATCCCGAGTACGGAACAATTCCACCACGTGGAATTGCCACTTTGGAAGTGCGTGCTTGGCATACTACATAATTCTCACGTTTAAGATGACCTGTCACTTTAAATTCTTCAGATTCGATTGAAGTTGGATGCTTGCTTAGAATTTTCCGTAAACGTCCAGGTGATGGTACAAAAGTGCCTCCAATTGAAATTAAAATTAAATGGTCAAGTAAATTTTCCAATGCTAAAGTTCTCACCGGAAGTCATCGAAATGGGTCGCGTCAGTGCTGATGCTTCTCAGATACATCTTATAACAGCCAGGAACGTTGGAACGACAATAGCGAAGATACAATTTCTCATAACCGAATATCCTGAATTTTGTGTCGCTCTGTCACCTGACGCCGATGATCCAGGAATAGGTATGTGGAATTTTTGTAAAAAAAATTTTCATTTATAAAAATTCTAATTAACGTCATTCTTAGGTTCAAAGTCCATAACGATCGCACCTTCTGACACGGCAGAATTTTACTTGCGTTTCGTTCCCATCGATTTGGCTAGCTATGCCTTCTATTTGCCAATATTGATAAACGATTTGCTCGGACCCATCTTCATGGAAAATCAAAAGATGCGCACGCCTTATGACTTCCTGAAACCACGTGAGGAATGTTACAATCATATTTCTGGAATCAACTTGATAAACTTTCCTCGGACGCTACCAACGATATACATTGACTGTACTGTTGCTGGACACGTTATATCCTTCAGCAAGCTTGTCTTCTATTTTAATGTCACTACCAATCGGGTTAGTGTTAAAAAAGATTTTTACTGAGATTTATCTAGTCTTTGGCAAAGTAAAATAATCACTTGATAACGTCCATGAAGGATGAGTTGTGCGTATCCAACAATACCGACCGAGAAACATCATTCATCATACGAATTGATGATTTTCACAAGAAGAATTGTCCGTTTACTATAGAATGGATCAATGGCGTGGAATCAACTACGACCGACCTGTGTATCATTTGCAAATTACAACCTGCCGAAGAGACCATCTTCAAGATAGAATTCGTACCAAGTCAGTGTGGTCGATTTAGTCTGGAAGCTCCAATATTTGTCAGAGGAGAATTGGAAGGGAACATGTTCAATTGCCTTCAATTGTACGGTGATAACCCAATATCAAGCATCGATTCCGATACATGTGAAATTTACTTCTTTCCAATTCCTTTGAAAAACGAAACAGAGGAAAAGGTAATCCTCAGGTTTTCGCACTACAAGAGTCCGACGACTGTCGTAGCCAGTATACTGGCGCCTATAAAATGTACTGGAATAATGAATGAAAGTACTCTTAAAATATTATTTCCCAATGGCAACGCCATATCTGGCGCACGCAGGTGATTTAAGAAGAGATGAAAATATTATAAGTTATTATAAATAATAATATAACTAAAAAAAGAAACGTTTCACTGTAAACAGATCCGAGAACATAGAAACCATAATAACGTTTAAGAGCGAAGAACCCGTTTCATTGTGCACGAGGATAAAGTTCCACGATGATAAGAATCTATCTTCTTATTGCATAATGATATTCGCTACAGCGGATAACAACTTATTGACAACGCATGCATTCTTTCGATCTTCGATCGAAAGTATTAAAATTGGAGCCCAGCCTGAGATTTCATACATATCGATACACTCGGATGAAGAGGAATCGATCCACGTCATTCAACAGCCAAGAAGTCATACTCAGAGACACGTGTGTCTCTGCCGTTAAAAAGAAATTCAAGGAAAGTTTAATTAAAATAAGAAATGAAAATTAATATTATTTACAGACAAATGAATCATTGCCAAGGCACAGCGCTCACTCCAATATAAGTCAATACAGCAAGGCTGCATTCAAAGTGACATCGTCCTCCACAAAGTTAAAAGCGACCCCAGCGAACGAAGCGGAAGAAGAGGACAGCAAACACGAGGAAGCCGAAACTGTCCTTACAGACTCTGCCAATCTTCAAAACAATTCCAGAACGCGCGAACAATCAAAACTGTCTTATCCGTTCTTTCCCAACCCCGACAGAGGCTCGTTAGTCCTTCGATACCATAAAGCGTCGAATGAATATTCGCAAAATGTCTTCAGACTTCGTTGAACTTCGTTGCAGCGACTATGCGCAGCAAATGCAGTCAGCGATGAAAACTGCCGAAGAGTGGCTTTACTCGAGCCCCTTGAAGTTTAGCTTCTATCCAAACGTGATCGACGGTATCACTGCAGTACTTTCAGGCCTATGTCTGATAAGAACACCGCACAAGGATAAGAGAAAAAGTCACGCCGTTAATCAATCCTTCATAGACGTTCTCGAATCCTTGATCGGAAACGAAATTTTCAAATATATTCAAAAACCGTGAGTATACCCGTGTCCATAGTGTGATTGCATGAAATTCTTATCAGCACGTCGACAGAGTAACCTTGCCTGAAAACGACGAGGAGAGAATCAATCTCGTGCTAAGTCTCTACGACGACATCTTGCATTTCCTGATGGCCCAAGGAGCATGTCTGGCACACGTGTATCCAGAATTTCTTCTAAGCTACACTGATTACGTTAAAGGGTCGCAAATGAAAAATATTTTGAGCAAACACGATAAGCTCATCGACACTCAATTGGAAAGAGAACTTTTTGACTCGAGAAGCAAGCAATGCTGGCTCGACGTAATTTTACAAACGTACAAGACATTGGTCCTCAGTAGAGTGAACATTGAAAGTTTAGAGATCAACGTATACAGTACAATGTCTATGCGAATATCAGATTTAACAGGAGGATCTAGCCTGATGAGGTATTGAAATAAAAGGCAATGACAATCGTTCGCTCAACTCCCACTCAATGTCCTATTCGTTTCAGCTTTGCGAATTTGCGACAGGAGTCAAAGTTCACCAGTATAGCCAATATAGCAGCTAAAAATATTCTACATTCCAAGGAAGAAGCAGTTCTTCTAGCTTGGTTGGATTATCACTTCGAAATACAACGCAAGCAGGATTGGATGATCGACGATCGCGTCTTCTTAAGTCTTAACGAGACAAAGGACGTTCTGCACCCACGTGCCATACTCGACTTCGACGACGTCCTTTCCGACGGATTGGTCTTTATCGCCGTCACCGCGGCGTACTGTCCGTTTCTGATTGACGAGTACTTTCGTAACATTTATATCTCCCCGCGAAACTTTGAGGAAGTATGGCTACTTTGTAATTTCAGTACGGAGCGTCCTCGGCGTGGGCATCAATAATTCAAATAGTACATCGGAGGCATCCATCTTCTTTGCAGATGTTTCACAATGCCGCGTGCGTGGTCGCAGCCTGGAGAAAAATTCGTCTCGGCTTTGTCATCGGTCCGTCCCAGATCACAAAGCCGAACTGCGTTCGTATGTTAATGTTGGTGGTACATCTCTTTCGAATATTGCCAACTTATAAAGCCAGAGCAAAGGTATTCGAAATCACGAGAATTACGCTGCTACGTTGACGCCTGTCAGGAATACGAATGAGCAGCTGGCCGAATCTTTGCGCAGATAAAATTTAGCTGCCCGTTGACCGAGACCATCACACGGCGAATAAACTTCAGTAACACGTGGGACAGCGCGGTTAATTACGTCGTACAGTTTATTAACAACGAATCCGCATTCTTCTCTACTGTTCAACCGTACTCCATATTCCGTATTAATCCTCGTGACAGTAATGTCTTGGTGATTAAGTTTTACGCGAGAAAAATGCAGAAGACCAGAGGCAAGAAAAAACTTATCTTAAAGTATCTACGTAGCGACGTATTATACGTTTTCTCAGTTGTTAAAATTTCATTTACAGCTTACTTATTACTATGCGGTTCAGCGATTGCCTCCCACTTTGCCGTAAATCAGCTTTTCGTACTGGAAGGTAGTGCTAATCGCCTTGGAATTGTGGATACGTACAACATCACTAACAGACTGTATCGAGTGGTTGACAAAGATTTGAAAATTAAAGTACCCTACCAGTACACTGCTGATTACGACATATGGTTGACAGAAGAGCCGCCGACTAACCCTGGTACCAATTTACAATCGATTACTTGTAATTGCAGGATATTTCACGAATTCCTAACCTCCAATTTTCACTGTCTAGCTACGCTAAGGATGGCAAGGTGGGCCGACTTGCGTTTGAGGAAAGTACCAAGACGCTTGTTCGTGAATCAAAATACTCTAGCCATAGGGGAAAACGAAGAGATTGCCAACTTATCAGTGACAATAGCCTGTATCGAACCATCACCTCGAAAGTTTTGGTTGATATTTCAGTCTAGGATGGGCGACTTCATAATTCAAGTATAATTCATAGAGATTTTTCTCGAATATCTAGAAAATTCGTGCCTGATAATTCAATTGTTATTTTAGATAAACTCGAGTTCAATTCCAACAATATCAGAAAAAATTATTATTCCATGGGACAGAGAAAAGTGCATATGTCTCGATCCACCGTCGAACGTTACCGACACTTGTCCACTGAATATCACGATCAAGATTCCCTCTAGAAACGGCCACCTTTGGAACTGCATCAGTCAAATGTTTCAGAAGACTCTTAATCCAAAGGAACGTAATTTTTGGTCCCGCCACTTAGGTACAGTGGCAGATCACGGTCTGGACCGGAACTTTGTAAACGTTAACGATATTTATGACACTTCTTTTAATTCTCAAAGATACGAATATTGGACTCAGATTGATTCATTGGTTGATGGGAGATCATACTGATTCTGCGGCAATGGAGTTTATCCATATATTTAAAACATGCGTTACCTATAATGTAACTACAACCAGTAAGCCGAATTTGCTTACAGTACCTGCGACATTTACTATACCCGGTTAGTCTAAGGACTATTCTATTTTAATACCTTATAACGGTTCTACTTTAACCCTTCTATTCGATATTCGCGCGTAACTCACGTTACACAAATCAAACGCTGTTATAACGATAACATAATTTTTCTTGTGGCTTTGGTAATGCAATGGTAATTTCTAGACGTGAGACCGCTGAAAGAAGAGTGCGAAATGACTATCCATATACTGGCGACTACCCCAAAGCTATATGAAACGAAATTAATCTTGACGAGTCTCGATAAAAAGGAATTGCGCTACCTTGACATAAATTTTATTTGCAAAGAACAAACGGAGTCATTAATCACAGAACGTAAAGACGAAAATCGCAAATCATTCGACCCAAAGAAGTGAAAGGAATGTCCGATAGCAGGTGTCGCGTGTCTCAAAGGCCTAGATGCTAAGCAGTCATGGAAGGTGAAAGTCATAGAATACTTTTAAATTGGAGAAAGAAGTTTTACTCGAATCTACCAGATGGCACTTTTCTACGACCCTACAATTTTTGATACTTCAGTTTGATAAGGAAAATTGAATAAGCTACATACGTCTTACATGAAACCAGGCAACGTCGATTTAGAACAGAACAGATTGTACCTTAAGTTTTCAAATATTCCTTAGGCTCGTTAGACCTTCGGAAAAAGCACATCTGGTACATTTAAGTAAAATTTTTTCAAATTTGAGTAATTCACAAATTTCGTGCTCCATGATGATAGTCGTTAAACAAGACCCTCAAGTGAATTTAACACATTTCCTATAAAATTGGTAATCATACGCAATCGAATCAATGTAACTATCATGAATTATCAAATCGAGGATGACAATTAGCGTTGACGTGAATATCAATGATTTTGCATTTTGCATTGAGCTGATAGCTGTACATCAGTGTATCCCGGAGTGAATTATAATAATTAAAAAAAATTGTTGCAATAAGTAAGTGCTCAGATTTCTAAAACTTATTTTTACATATGATCCAAATAGCCATATAGGCTGACCACGCCATGTATCTAACGCGAAATAGTATTTAATGGATGATGTAAATTTTATTTGTAAAATCAACACAAGTTAAAAGCAGCGTAATTCGTTTATCACATATCAATAACGTAATATTCAGAAGCAAATTATAATTCTCTCGTGGGTTAAAGGTTTAACGCGATAATTAAGAGATCTATCGAAAGGCCTGCGAAATCAAATTTGCATTTTGAAAACTTACAGCTGATCTGACAAGGTTTCAAAATAAAATTTTTCCCACACTTTAATACCTGTGGCATAGATTTTACTTGGAGACACTGCAATCGACGATACCAATTCTACTATATAGGTTGGACGTCAGAGAAATTTAATTATGCAAAGTTCGTTCGCACGATCGATAGATCCTCATTTACCTCTCTTACAAAATTGTTCACAGCTGTTACGAGTCCTTGTTCTTAACAGTACCGATATTATTAGTATCATTAATATTTTTACTGATACCTCGATTACGATTATAACTACAATTACCACTATCATTGTTAATGTTATTACTGTATAAAATTATACGCAAAAGACAACCCATACAATTTCAGAGAACGTGTCAAAATAATAGAAAACCAGCTGGATAACTGTGCCACCTTAGATTTGCAGGGGGTCATGACCCCCTGAAAATCCAACGTATCTAGTAAACAATTAAACTGAAATTCCCATATTCTCCGATTCTCCTAATTAAATGGGTCTACCAGTTAGGATGGATGCAATGACATTATCATAAGATCATAATGTAATATAAAACATGATGGACTTGGCGTTGCGATTACTCAACAACACGAGTTTCAGCGTATGGGTTGAATATACATATTACTTAAAGATACTTAATTATATTTTCATAATTAAATTCATGGATGTAGTTCACTTATACGATCGAGCTTAGGAAAATGTCATGCAGATCGTATTCCCTAATCCGCCACAATACAATAAGATAATTTCCAATATATTCCTTTATGTATACCCGTTTCAGGAAATATTGAAACTCAAGGGAGAAAAGAAATTGAAGTAAGTTAAAATAATTTTTTTTTATCGTCACGATATCCAGTCGTGAGTACATTAAAAAATTATAATAAAAGAATCGGCATGTCAATGGATACATAATCAGGCGGACCAATGTTAAAAAATAATTTTCAAAACAAGGAACTTTCAGCAGGATCAATTCCCGTGTTTGCTTTCTTTTTCAGATATAAAATGGAAATATCGAGAAAACTAAATTTTTCTGTATTATATCGATTTGACACTGTGTTTGCTTTATGTGTAGTACTTCACGTCCCATCGCACGTTAAGTATAGATTTAAGTATAATACTTTTACAGATTCGTAACAGTAACTTTTCATTACGCCAATCGTATAATTGCGTCGTTACAATATTCGTTATCCTGACATTACAACGTGTCAAGTTACAGAGGAACGGATATTGATAACGTGTAGTTTTAATCGACAAGTGATTTGTAAATTCAGACACATTATTTCTATTTCGCATCCCCAGCTTCGAATTTATGGCAGTATTATGAACATTCGTTCGGCGCAGTGATCTCACAATTCTCAACGTTATGCCACATTCGCCCGTGTTAAAATCAACAAGTAATCATGCGACTCATATGACTGACGTACAAGTAATTGTAACTTATTTTTTCTGAGCACATTTGACACCAGAAATAAGACTTCAGGAAGTTACAGAAATCGTTCCATTTTGCAAAACAGGTACAAAATTTCTCGCAGCTCTGTCCAATCGACAGTATAATACAGAGAACCGTTAGATCATAAACAAAAAAAAAACATATATATATATATTAGTGAAAAGAAAAGCTAAAATGATCTTACAGTGTCCCTGTGCAGTCGAAGAGTTCTTCTTCACTGTGCAATAATTCAGAACAGAGAGCGAATATGAACTTTTGACACCGAAGCAAAATAGAACAGAAGGATATCGTTTGGAAGTAAATTTTACATGAGGACGGTACAAGTGTTACCAACACTTCAAATATCAGATGCAAATGCATGCGGATACTTGCATCGAAGGATCGAAGCTGGCACATTGTAAAAAGAAAGAGAACGTTTAAATAAGAATTAACGCTGAGTGTTTGCAAAAGATCAATGCCACAAAGCAGCGCGCATGCGTATCGCATGATGTTGATTATTATTATTTTTTTGTTTGTCCTTGTAATAAGCGCGAGCACGCTAATGCTGGCGCACGGTTACCTAATCGATTGTATATCTACAAATTCAATCCTACTTTACATAATTATAATTTGTTAATTGCGTCAGCTATGTGCCGAGGAATTCGAGAAGATACAGCGCGTGTAACTTTACGTTAACTGTATTACATTGCTCTCTGACGTGGTACCACTGACATTATTACGTTCGTTACTATCTATACAGTATTGTTTCCCGTTTCGTCGCGATCGCAACGACGATAACTGTACTAGTCTTTAAATTACATTTACAACTAATAAGCAGTACGTATGTCAAACCTTTCTTTTACGTAGCTTAGCCTGCGCTTCCTTCAGCAAGAGGTCAAACGTATTGTCTTCATCAGCCTTGAGCATACCTCTGCCGCCACCCCCCAATGAATTGCTTGCAATTCCATCTAACGGACGCACGTAAATATTGTTAAAAAATTAAAAAAGAAATATTTAGATAAAAGGACTTAAACCGTCCTGTGCTTACCAAGATCCGCATATTTCACTTTGCAGAACGCTCTTCGCCCACCGAAACAAAGATCGTATCTCGGCTGAGAAGGATCATCGTTGCCATGCTCAACAGCTTCGTATGCATCATTCTTATACGCGAACGTTACGAAACCGTAATTGTCCCTGTATCATATGGAATATCTTCTAGTTAGTCAAGTCCCGTGACTCTAGCTGTTTTATTCTCTATCGTAAGATTAGCGTAATTGTGACGCATCAAGATTTGCTCGTAAAAGCCGCAGGTGCTTACCCGTGTTCACGAAAATGTACACTGATATCAACGACGGGTCCAAAAACTTCAAATCTCCTCCGCAATTCAGCCTTCGTGATACCCTCGTCTAGTCTTCCTACATAAATAACTCTTCGTTCCTCCACCTGCCTCTGCTTCTCTCTGTCGTACCAGCCATCGTAAGGTCTCCTATAGGAGTTTGCTGGTGATCTGATATTTAAAAAGATCAAGTCAGGTTGCTTGTGTAGCCACTTTTAAATTTCATTAAAAGTCAAACGCAATGGGCAATGCGGACTATACGTTCGGACTACGTCTCGCCGAAGTGCCGCGTTTTTACATGTTAACGGGACAAGAACTGGGCCTTTTTTTTTTCTTCACAATCTCATTGCCAGTGAGCACAGATATAAAGGGGAAAAAAAATGAAAATTATTATGCTGTACAGTAGGTTAATTATGACACGTAAAACTCGATCACACATAGGAAGAAAGTCTAAAGATTCTGTTTTCGCTAATTTGAAGCAAGGTGTTTACCTCCTCCAGTCTCTGTAGCCATGACTGCTCCTAGAGGAGCGGCGTCTGTGCCTATCATAACTTCTCCTGCGTTCGCGCCTTTCCGCTCTCCGATGACCTGACCATTTACTCCGTCCGAAATTCGACCGAGATGAAGACCTACAATCACGCGATTCGCGGACTCTTAGAGAGACTTTTATACTCTTGTATGATTCTCATTTGACATTATCCTGATGCTATGTTGGATCTTGTATCGATTTGCGCGAAGGTCAAAAACGGATTCCTAAGCTTTTCGAGGATGCGTTAAGACTTCTCAGAGTACTAAGAATTATATGCAGGTTCGTGTGAGTTCAGCTTCGAAACATTGGGATTCTCGAAGGAGGCTCAACGAGAACCTAAGTAACGTCGAAAACAATTTTTTCTTTTTAATCTCAACGTTGTGCTTAATCCAACATACCTGGAACAACTGGAGTATCGTGAGGAAGATCTTGATCTTGACCTGGAAGACCTAGAACGTGATCTGGATGAACTCGACCTCGAACTGGAAGTAGATCTTGTGTGCGATCGAGAACGCGATGACCAACTGCTACTGGAACTGACTGAGCTACGTCGATGACTTATCCTTCTGCGGCGATTGTTGCTGCGTCTGCGTGATCTGCTCCTGCTCCTACTTCTGCTTCTACTTCTACTTTTACTTCTGCTTCTTGATCTCGATCTACTTGAACTGGAAGTAGCTCTGTGCTGTCTGTACCGTCGCTGTTTCCTGTCTTTCATCTGACTAACTCTGCAAGGCGTTAGAGAAATTCATCAGATACATTCGTCAAGCTTATACGTGCACTTTTAAATAAATAAAAAATATTTCTTTTTAATACTTTGTAATACCGAATCTTTGAAAAACAGTTCTTCTTTTTTTCTATTTAAAGCATATGAATTTTGCGCAGACATTACAAGCTGTGGTTAGTCCATTAACGGTACTCACTTCTTTTGCACATCATTTTCATCAGTGTTTTCGCTGGTCCTCGATGGACAGTCGAAAACTGTCTCGTTAGTCTGTATTGCCATTTCACGAGTTGGTGGTTTGGGTTTGACTTTCTCCTCTTCCACTTCAGCCTTTGGTTTCAGTATGGAAACAATCTCTCTCTCAGACCATACTGGATTTTCAGGATCGTCCTTTATCGGTTCCGTCGTCGTCGACACATGATGAATGTACACCAAAGTCATCGGTTGCACGGGAGAACTAGTTCTACTGCTATCACTACGATTTTGTTCCCGTCTGCTTCTGTATTCCGCCAAATTAAGTTTTTTGCGCGGCGGTCTCTTTGTGTCTTCGTTTGCTATCTCACTCGAGATATCCTGAACTATGATGTTCTGCACTTTGTTGTTCGAGCTGTTAGTCGTGGTCACAATGCTCTCGTTAGGATTGCTCGACAGAATCATAGGCTGTGGTGCATTTGGTGGTTTCTTCAGGACGGAAACCATTTGCTTGACCTTGTGACCTCCACCGTCTACAGACTTTGTCTTGGTGAGAACACCTTTTCTCAGCTGGAGTATACTAGTGGCGAGTGCCGACCTTATCTTCATTTCATACACTGGAGTAGGCTTGTTTGCCGACTTGTTGGACGCATTAGAAACATTTACAGAAACTACAGAATCCACGGAATTTACGGTATTCGCGGTCTTGGAATTCGTTTGCTTGAGTTGACATTCTTTGAGCTGATCCCTAGCATGGTCCGTCGTCGTTCCTTTAACTTTAGCCTCGGTCGTGATCTGCTCTTCGCTGGCATCGCTGACGTCACCAGATTCCAAACCACTGTCCTTCTTTGAGCTATTGTCTGTCCAGCGCTCTCCACCGCAGCGCCTCGTGTTATTCTTGCGACCGACTGAACGTGCATGCTCCATGTTTTTAGTATACATTATATAATAGTCTGATTGCCTAGAGCCGTCATCCTTGACAGGAGACGTTTTCTCACTGTCACTTGACTGTCTATCGTACTCACTGTTGCTGTCTGAGCTGCTGATAGCTGAACTAGCGCTACTGCAGTAGTCGTGATCCAATTGAACAGACCCGTCGATTCTTCCACTTGCGTTCGGACTGTTGGCCACCTGGTAAAATATAATTGTACGTTACGCTTTGAAATTCTAGAATAAGGACTTTCGATACCATGATGTGGTCGATAGCTATGCGTCGTCATAGATAAAATTATAATATTGCTTACTATTTTCAGTAGTTTGTTACGTGAAAGTGTCGCCGCGGCATCTTGCATTCGTGTACCACTACTACGCGTTCCACTTTTTGTGTTGGGTATCGCAGGTATCACTGATATTATTTTTTTGCGCCCTGATGCCTGTTGCACAACATAGCACGATGATCAGATTGACGATTAACTCTAGAGTAATACCAAAAAAAAAACACAGACTAAAAATAAACTAAATGCAATCACCTTTATCCTGTCGATAATTTCTTTTGGAAGAGAGTCTCTGATATTTTGATGTAATGTGGAATCTTGTGCCTCGGCTGGTTTCTTTATCGGAGTAAGCTGTAATTTCTCCAGAGTCGGGCGATCTTTATTTGAATAAAGTCGTAAATCGCTTCCCGTTACAAGTCGACCGTTGCTACTAGAGAGTGTGAAATTCGTGACAGCCTCAGACGCTTCGAATTGCTCCAAGAGACTCTTAACATCACCAGCTTCCAAAACTGACATTATAAAATTGCATTTTGGTTTTACATTCTCATTACCACATGATTTTTTTCTTATCATGTATCTCAAACTACCTGGTACTTGTTCGGACACTGTCTCCACGTCAATGCAGTCTTCACTTTCGGTTTCCAATTTCCGTTTAATCTCCTTTCTTTGTTTCTTAGGCAGTTTGCTCGTGATACCACCTGTCTTAAGCTTCGGTTGTTGGTCCTTTTTTGTTTCCTCATTCACCATGTTTCGTTTTAGCTGCTTTTCAGAAGTGGAATTAGGATCACGTTCGATCGTGGACGCGGTCTTCTCGGCTTTATCGTCATCTTCCGCAATGTAGGATGCGAGGTCGAATGTTCCATTTTTCACCGCACCACCTAAGCCAAGTAAATCTATTAAAATAATAGTATTAGGCTCTTCATTGCGCTACTCTTGTACGCTGCTGTAGTAAGCTGAACAAGGATTGGTCATCAGCCAACTAACAGTATATATTTCGTTTATAAATTTTTATTTCAACTTGATGTTTCGTACACGTTTCTTAATTGGAAGAAAACGTGTAAACGAACGTATATTCGTATAACGATTAATTGTTGTTGAAAAAAATTTCTGGCTGTACTGAACCAGTACAAAGAGAATTTCGAGATGAATAGCGATATTCTTTTGGTACCTTAAAGAAAATAAGTTACAAGTTCAGATAATGGTTAGTATGTACGTGTCTGGAGCGCATTCATTCTTGTCACTGACATATCGTAGATCATGACAGAAAACGAAACAGCACCTTCTACCGCATGCAATTGAAGTATCAGTGCGGAAAATAGTGTGTGTAACAAACCTAAATCATCATAATCAAAATCATCACACAGGGAATTCGCACGTTCGCAATTGAGATTGGTCAGGTCAATATCAGGGTCTATTTCGTCGACCGAGTCTAGCCCTACAACATCTACACAAACGATATGGATTATTTTTATGAGTCAGTAGATCCTGAAATATGTTATTCTCCTATAAAATTTATGGAATAAAAAATGGCATAGTTATAATTTTAGAACAAAATATTCAGTTTATCAGAAAATTATTTATACCGTTAATATAACGCTATGCAATAATAATATCGCGAAATTCATTGTTGTTACGTGAAATCTGCTAAACTTTTGGACGCGAGTATGATTCCACATCAAATGAAAATTTAAAAATTAAAATAACGTAACTGAAATTTTTTTATATACATTCACACAGATCACTTGCACGCAAAGGCAGAAAATAATCCCAGTAGCCTAATAATCAAATTCTTGCTTTTTTAGTATGACATAAAAAGAGCGTGCCAAAAGCATTATTCTAAAGTATGAAAAAAATAAATTGTAATTAAAATAAATTAGTTCAACAACATACATAAGATTGTGTAAAGATGGAGCAGATATGTTTCGATGGAAAAAGAAAAGCATGAAGTGTGCAAAATTATCACAAGTTTTTAATATATGTAAATCAAGAAAGCTAGAAGTGCACAATATATTGTTGAAATATACATACCTATATCTTTGTCACTCTGTTCTGATTCAGAAATGCGTATGACTTTCGAACGTGGATGTTTGATGTCATTTGGTTTACTTCGTTTTCCAGATGGTGAGCGTTGGCTATTATGACTTGATGGTTCATCTTGGAATATATTCTCTGGCAGATCTGTACTCATCTTCTCAGCTGTACTCAGAGTGAGGCTTACCATATCCTTCACATCTATGTCCTCTTCCATATCCGAAGCCTACGATAGTTGCATATTATACAAATTTTCTAAAAAACACTAGACAAAGACTGCACAAAGAAAATTGAAAAATCTGCACTACCTGAAGGTAACCGATGTGCTCCTGCCAATCTGTGAGGACCTTAGCAAAGTCCTCCTTAGTATGCTCCATTTTGGGGATAACCGAGGCAACTCCAGAAACTGGTAACACAGCTATATCTCCATTGAGCCTAAAGAAAATGATTAATCTTGTATAATTGTTACATTTAAGAATTTCCACTTTCACAGCTTTTTTTATTAGTTATTAGATGAAATGTATCAGTACTTGCATTAACACAAATAACAATATTAGTTCTTACTCTTGTTCTGTGCCCCAAAGGCCAGCAGAAGTATCAATACGATTTTCAATATATCCATAGTCGTCGTGCACCATTTCCATTAGTGAACCCTGTGACTCCTCCAGCAAATTGTGCTACAAAGAAATGCTACAATGAAAATTCTCTTCTACCTTAATGATAGTCATATTAGACAAAAGGAATAGTAAAGTACAGCATCGAAGAGTGTGTTAAATAATAACTACCTGGTCCAAGGGCAGTGAAAAATCCGAAAAGTGTTCCTCATCGTGGAAATTTAAAAATCCTGCTTCCATGACACGCTCACTGTTATATATTCGACGCCAGACTTGCTATAATAATCTGAAATCACAAATTCAAATTGAAAAAAACTTCAAAACTAAATTTAGGCAAATATAATTTGTATATAATCCCATGAGCAAATAGACATTGTTAATCAATTAAGGCAACGTTAATAATTCTTGAACAGGACATACATCATAAGTTTTACTAACAGCCTTCTTTCATCTGAATAGACTTAGTTCAATAGTTTATAGGGAAGGATCTAACTATAAACCATTAGATTTAAGGTAAACACTGTAATAATCAAGTTTTATCTGCTCCAAGAAAAATGCATAACGGTACTTTTTACAACCGGCGTACAGTACAGTACATGACCATCACATGCTCACAACTGAGGTTATGTTTAAAACCTCATTTTGCAGCTATACATCACCTTTCATATATCGAACGTTTCGTCGTGGAACCCCAATCAACACAACCAATAATACCCTAAAAACTCTCTAAAAAAGAGAACTCCAAACAGTTGATGAGTAACAAAGCAATCGCTATGTTCGTGGAAAAGGTCAATAAGAACACACCGCCGTGCAAAATCTCGGCAAATGCCAGACCTTTGCTACATCTAAAGAACGACGGTACCGTTAACAGTCCGTTAAAACGATTCAACCACGTAAGTCGATATTTCACCCCGTAGACGAAAAATCTTTATGCACCACCTTACGTAATGCTATTTTAGAAAACGTGCGTTTTTTGCTCAAAAAACAATGGTCGAGACACGCGGTTAAAGTACCCGCAAGTCGATGCACACAGTCAGACTCGCCGAGCGACCGCACACAATCTTAAAGACGCATTCACTTTGGCCGCTTTACTATTGAAACTAGGGGGCCACGCGCCAGTCCCCGCGTGTATGCATATACATTGCATTACAGACACACGAGACGCCACACCTCCAGGGTTAACCCATAGCGGCTGGAAATCAATCTGGAATCCTAAAGAAACCAGTGATATCTCTTATCGGCGCAGAATTTTTTATGCTATTTTCAGAATCAGTACATTATTTTGATGCGATGCATAACGTGTTTTATCATGTACCAGCTAGTATGTACATGCCTGCCTGCTTGCCTGCCGTCCTGACTGCTTGCTTGCCTGCCTGCCTGCCAGACGAGCCTCTGAGCCGCCTACATATTTAGCCCGGAATCCTCGGTATAAATAACGCCTGTTCACGTAACATCTAACGGCCCTGGCACACCAACCACCCTCGTTCTACACTGTATGTCGGCTACTTACTTCGAAACACATGCAATCTCGATGCTCTTTCCGATACCGTCACATGTGATCAGCACGTTCACTCGCAACTTTTCCCGGCTGTGATCAGCACGCGACACTCACTCACACATACATTCACGCACGATAATACACGATTACACTTCGTTTGCTACGTTTCTACCACGTCTCTACTCTGCCGCATGGACGCTTTTACTGGCTACTGCGCAAACGCATAATAAGAACCGCTCTTTCCCTTAACCACGTGACATACCATGTGACCACCAATTCGTCACTCCGTCGGTAAGGAAATTATGATTTAAATCATCATTCTTATGCGGTACGAATGTTGATGATTTCATTTTGGTTTTTGGTATTGATATTTTTCTAGGAAAAAATATTTTCATTCGTATTTGTGACTAACTTTTAGAATATTCCAAATATCAAAACCACTCAGGAGATATTGTTAAGAAAAGTCGTTTCCTTTCTTCTTCTTTTACTGCATTTGTCTCCTACTCTTACATGGAATAATTTCTAACTACTATAAGTCACCGGCTTGTAGCTGTTATTGGTATATATCTTATATTTTATATATAAGCATTATAAATGTTGATTCACTCAATGTTAACCCTCAACGATCACACCTCAATCGAAGCATGTTATCGATTATACCATTTTGGCCATTTTTGTAACGGGGGAGGATTAAATATGTGATTTCGTAACGTTCTCAATTGAGCAGTAACTAATTCATTCTATCGTTAATACCAGTTCATACACTGATAGTATTCTTACCTTTCAAGACCTTAAAGGGAGTATGCTAGTCTAGATATTTAACAAAATTGATTTGCCCTGTATTTTCTTAAAATGTAGTCTCAAAAATATGTCTGTGAAGCATTACAATGAAATTTACAACATTGATGAAGTATGGTATTGATCGATACTGTGTTTGACTTTCGGGTGAAATGAGGATAACACCAGTCAATACTTATGATAGCTCGTCTGGAACGTAATTAAGAGACGCTATATTTCCCAATCACACTGATAATGTGATTACATGCCTTAGTGTTCATGTTACAGCAGATGTTGGCTAGTCGGTAGAAGCATATTGTTGGCTATCTTTTTAAGGGTAACAGCTGTAAAGTAGAAACATTGAAATTGTTGGTTATGTACATAAGTTCGAAAAAGAAGAAGCTATATGGGTTTGAGAGTAATATGTTTCTCTGTGCTATCCTTTGTAGAAATAATAAGTACATTACTTCGGTCTGTTGTACCGATCAAATGTAAACTTAAATGGAAGAAACATGAGTTCATGTTCATTCGAAGTTAGGAAATTATGCAGTGTTCCATATTACAGCATTTAAAGATACCGCGCTATAAACATGGCCGTGACTAACATAACGCAACCTAACTTTACCGTTAACTCTAACCTCTTTATAGCTACGCGCCGGCTGAGGACAAGACTGTCCCATTGTTCTCGTTAACAATGTTCAAAACCGGGTTTTATCCACCCTAAAAATATTCACGTACCTGCCTGGCCCTTTAGATTACTGCCTATACTATTTCACCTTTGCCTGGATCAAATTGAAGTAGGATAATTTCGTTTGAAGCATTTAGTTTTGGCTCAACTTCCAAACGGAACAGACTGAAACGTAGTGCCGAAAAATGGATAGAAAGGGCTCAAGAAACAATCCTACGCGCCCAAGTCGATCAAAAAAAAGGAGATTTAAGGGAAATCAATATTCTGTAGAAAACGACACCAGTTTCACAAGTGCATCAGCAGAAAAATTGAGAAAGACGGGAGAAGACGAAATTCATATCAATAAAGAACATGGTTATTGTATATTGAATTTTTACACAGTTTTCACGGCAATCAGTTCAATTGTTATTTGCAAGGATTGTAAAAATGAAATTCGTTTTAGTGAAACCAGTAGCCGCGGATTAGGTTTTAAAATTGCAATGGACTGCGATTGCGGTATACAGTACATCAACTCGTGTCCGTTTGTTGACAAAGCATTTGAAATAAATCGCCGAATTGTTACAGCCATGAGACTGTTAGGAATTGGAAGACAAGGAATAAATTTATTTTGTGGCATAATGGACATTGGACAAGGGCTTGCCATTAATATATATTATTCATGTCTTAAAAATTTACACTGTGCAGCGCAAGCTGTATACGAATCTGTGTTAAAAAAAGCCATTGAAGAAGAAAAAGTAAAGAATGTTGAAAACAAAAATCCATTACTAGACTTGTCTGTGTCAGGATATGGAACGTGGAAAAAGAGAGGATTCAGTTCGTTGTTTGGTGTCACTACAGTTATCGGAAAATACAGCAACAAAGTAGTGGACTCAGTTATCAAATCCAGTTATTGTCAAGCATGTAATTTGTGGAAGACGAAAGCGGATACAAACGAGTATCAGGATTGGTTGAAAATTCATGAAGCCGAATGCTCCATAAACCTAGATGGTAGCGCAGGTAAAATGGAAATAGATGCTGTGAATGATATGTTTCTCGGATCGATGGAAAAACATGGTGTGAGATATGTATCGTACATAGGAGACGGCAATTGTAAAACTTTCAAAGCTGTTTTCGATACTTGCCCATACGGGAGCGAAAACATAGTGAAGAAAAAAGAATGCGTCTCGCACCTGAAAAAGCGGATGGGCAAGAGACTTCGCGACGTAACGGAAAATAATAACAATGTTGGCGAAAATGTTTCGAGAAAGTTGACAAACAAAATTATGAGTGAATTGGAAACATACTATGATTTGGCCATTAAGAGACATTCGGACTCTGTTCAAGAAATGAGAAATGCAGTGTGGGCAACGTTTTACCATAAAAGCTCGACGGATGAAAATCCACAACATACACACTGTCCTCCAGGTAGTGAAAGCTGGTGCAAGTGGCGTCGAGCGGAAGCTTCTGGAACTCTTGATAAATTTACTCATGATAAACCGCCTCTCGATGACACTGTTTTGAAAGCTATTGAACCTATTTATAAGGATTTCACATCAGACGAATTGTTAGAAAGATGTTTAGAAGCAAATATACAAAATGATAACGAATCTTTGAATTCATTGATTTGGGCCTTTGCTCCGAAGCATTCTGGACCAGCTATTGTCGAACTTGCTACGTATTTAGCCATCTGTATCTTTAATGAAGGCTTCGATTCTATTTTACAAATTCTTAAAACAATGGGAATAACCATTGGTCAGCAAACAAATATATTTGCCGATATACGAAACGAGGAGCGAATTGAGCAATTGCACAAAAGAGCGTTAGATGCCTCAAAAAAAATCAGGAATACTTGCAGTAAAGAGAGATTTGTTGAACTAGATTTCTTTGAGAAGGAAGAGGGTGCCATTTATGGCTCTTCAATTGGTTGATTAACAGTGAGTGTTATAAGTTTCATATTAACTATGTGAAAACAGTACGAAAAGCTTTAAACGGATTTTTTCAAAATTATGTTTTTCAATCTGACGATCATCATATCTCTGGAACTAACTGTCCGGTCGAATTGAAATTTTATACACACCTCCAATACCAAATTTTAATTCAAATAGTTAATTGTTTTTTTTACGATTTGATAAACCGAAATTGATAAACAGTTTTTAAAGTGCCGCCATTTTCTTTTTATTATTCAAGCTGGTACCGACTATAAACACACTCATATAGATTAAGAATTTGTTCTGTTTATTTGTTTCATATGTGCAGAATAGCTGGGAATCATGGTCACCGATTGGAAAGAAATATTTGAAAATGTGTGCAACATTCCTTGTATTAAGGGTACACATCGGTAATATCGTTTTTAAAACTGTCCAATAATTTGAAAAAATGACATTACACATGGGTACCCCCAATAACTCGTCGAAAATGAATTATTTTTCTATCTGAATACGTGAATAAATATTTGTAAAA
>JARQSV010000576.1:452693-486745 GCA_030142285.1 Calameuta idolon | reverse complement strand
GACAACAAAGAATAAATTTGGGAATGTAGTATCATCTTTCTTTTATCCCCTCTTATATGGATTTGGAAGAAAAGACACATGCATGTACAATACACCAAAGTCCTTTGTGGATCAAGAAAATATTTTACTCATCCACTTTTTGAAAACCTTGTCTACTATCGTCGTGGCAGCGCAAAATTGTCTACTCGCTCCAAAAATGGGAAAAGATGTTTTGGATTTGGCTTGGACCTTGCGATATCACGACGAAGCTAAAGTCAGATTGGCTGTAATAGAAAACGTTGCATCAGTAGTGATAGCTGTGCCAAAGCAGTTTTTATTAAATGAACTATTCGAGCCACTCATGGAAATTAGATTGTGGCTTATGGATGTGTCGCAAAACACATTCAGAGGAGATCCTGATAATAATTGTAGAAATCTAGGAAGAAACGTGGTGTCATTGATTGATTCTGTCATTGGTTCTACGTTAAATAATATTTGAATAATTAAACGCTTTAAAAACATTTAGAACTGCTCCTCTTTGTAAGATGTTTGTATCAATTGAAGGACATGTAAAGTTATAATATCATATCGTTTAATTTCTTTCATGTATGCTTTAAATATTATCAATATATCATTTTATTATATTCAGTCATCGCATCAGTTGATTTAAATATAGAATTTGGACCTATAAGCAAGGAAAGAGGTATAAGATTTTGCGTATAAATTAAAAAATGTATACCATTGCCATATTTAGGATCGATGGGAGTATCACCTGTCGGTAATGTTCTTACTCCACTGTCAACCAACGTTAAGACATCACCTTCGAGTAACACATCCTCAGCCCAGGTTGGTTCAACGTGGGCTGGAGCAGGACTAAATATTGACCTAGACAACATTATGGGAAGCAAAACGAAACAGACTGGACCAGCACCAAGTATGAATCAATTGGCCAGTAACAGTCCGCAGCACCAAGCCAAGTCTATGGGTAAATAACCAAAGATTCTTTAAAAGAAATCACACTAACCGGCATCTAATAATGAATTCTCGTAATGTCATAAACATAATTAGTTTTCTAATCTCACTTTTTTTTTCCCACTTCTCTTACAAAGAGGATATCTTTTCAGCAGTATCTACAACAGGATATTCCTCAGCAATGACGCAGCCACAATCTCAAACTAATCCAGCATTCTTTCCTGCTTTCCAATGAGACAGATTCATTCGATAAACCTGTCCGGCAATCGGATACATCTTGTTCTGGGGTAGATATTATAATTAGTGGATAAATCATTAAGGCTTGCTATAGTCGATCAACTTCATCGTTAAATTTGAATTTTTCAACACCATCACAGATTAGATAACATATTATATCTACAAAGTGTACAGAGTTTAAATTCATTAGCCGCCAAATGGTACTGGGGCAACAATCCCTTTTTAACCTTACGTTTCTGATCCAGAAAGATTTTATTACTAAATGGAGTAATTGAGTATTCATTGTAGATATTATAATTTCAAGCAATATTTCCTTTCTAAATTAGAGATAACTAATTTCACGTCTATGAGTGTCAAACAAGTTTCGTTAATTAAAGACGTTGGAGTGGCGAATAAATCTGTAATTAAGTGGAAACAAAGAAAATACACATGGCAGTGCAAAACTCTCATCGATTGTAAATTACAAATTGGTGAAGATAACTATAGCAGGTCTCCATTAGATAGGTACCAAATTTGTATGAATGAATACAAATTGATATGTGGTATGATGACGTGGCTGTGTCAGAAATTTGAACGATGGAAGGAAGGAAACATAATTCAAATGCGAGATATAATTTTGAATTTTCTTTCACGGTGGTTTAAACGTTGGCTGGCAGCTTGTCAAATTAATTTTTAGAATGTCACATGTAAGCTCACATGTATTCAGGATGGTGTAACGTTTAATCCACGAAATACAATAATCTTCCTTGACTAGGACCATCTAAAGCACGTCGTGGTGTGTGAAAGTGTACATTATGGAAAAGATACATGAGGGAAATCGATGCATTACGCGTTTTATGTGTAATTCAAATGATACATTTTGAAGAGCATGCTGTTATAAATGTATTGAGAAATTTTCGTGGTACATTTCTACGCAAAGAAAAATCGTCAAGTAATTGATTCAATGCCGTACAACAGCACCTTGATTCTATACCAGGTTTTTGGAATGATAGCTACATTCGCATAGAATGTGCATATTTAACAAGATATTGATAAAAATCAATTTTATTCGTGCGCTACGATTTACAAAAAAAGTTCTGTACCTATCATCAGTTCATGAATAATTAATGTACTTTACTATCGTTTTTCGATAAGTAATCGTTGTTAAGGGTACTTGTCTTTAAATAAGAATGAAATTGTTGACGATACGTGCTTCCCCAAGACAAATTTAGTTTTGCACCAAAAATGCATTATGTATAAGATAAATCAAGATGTGTAAAGTATAACGATATCGAATCTTGTAAAGATATGAGATAATGGAATATCAAGTTTTACTATGCTACGGTAGAACAACAAAAGTAGCGCAATAGCCTGTCAAATAACTCGAAAATTATATTCGTATATATTGCGATCGATTAGTTTCATAAAAATATTAACATGCTCTAAAATATGAATACATCCATGTAATTTCTCGACCATAAGCGCTCATATGGTCGTATGAAATTTTCGTCGTTTCAAAACAGGATCGCCCAAACAACGGAACAGTACATTCCACTTTTGTATAACATGCGAAAAATGTTAAGAGTTATCAATAATTTCTTAGAAAGGTCATCTTCATGTACCCCTGCGATGTCAAAAAACCCTTGGGCGACGTATAAGTATGTCACAAACGCTTGTGCTATGGCAGGACACGTATTTGCCGTAACTTGCATAAACACAGTTTCAAAGAGATAAAATCGCCAAAATTATAATAGAAACTTATGTCACTTAGATTTTATTAGCAGTTTCATATTCAAGCAAGATATTTAGGTTTTAAGCCATAAAAGATTGAGCCCTCAAACCAAACTCCTTATTTGGTTATAGATTAAGAATTGAAAAACAAATTTATAGAATCACTTAATGCGAAGAACACGTATGATAATGATTTATTTAGTTGCAATTAACAGTTTATATGTTTGACGTGTCACCTTCGGTAGTATAAATTCTAAAAATATCTTTACTTGAAGTTCCCATGATACTTCGTTTAATGTTGAGCAACTTCCTTGCAAAATGAAGAACCACGTGTCACATCACATTCCATAGAATTTGAAAAATCAGATAAATTACATAAAAAACGAATATGATACAAAAAAGTGACATCCCTATTGTTATAACCGTTCCGTACTTAGTATGATGGATGCATATCTTTCGAGATGAATGTTGAATCGATCACTTAAGTAAGCAGATAGTTATTAGTAATTAGTTACTAATTAACATAGTTTCTTAAGTTAGCTATTTTTTCTTTTTACGTATAAGTGGCAAATGTTAGTGATTAACTAAGGGACTTTGCTGCATTTATGTGTTGGATCGTGGCACGTTTGTTCTGAAAATTGAGTCTGGCGAGACTTCAGATTTGATTTGAACAATCAGATACGATATGTGCGATGAAATGTATCTGTAAATGTAAATTTTGGTAACCGCGGTTTGGTGCCTTCGAATGAAAGAGAGAAAGAGAGAATAACTGTATTCGAGTGAATGTCGTTATTTTTAAGGGTCCACTGTGCGAAATGATATAATAAGATATCAGCGCATGCAGCAAAGCCTAATTTTAGCAATATAAGGATAATAAATATTATCCAAGGATTAATTTTTTTAGCGTTGTATATTCATTAAAATATCAATTGCGATAGAACAGTCGTCCAGCCATGTAAAACGTTCCGAAAACTCTTTCTTTTACTTTTGAGCCCGAGGCAAGTCTTGTATTCTGAATTCTTTCTATCCCCCCCACCCAAGAGACTGAATTTTTTCCCCCCATTTTCTTTAAGTCTCATAACTCGTGCATTTAATACAGAGCGCAATGTGTGTAAAATGGGTAAGAATAGATTTTCGCGGGCTACTACTATTAAAGGTATATTAATATATAAATATATGTAATTGACATAGTATAAACGTAAATTGATGTGGTATTTTATACTATGAGTCGTGCACTACCATTTGATACGAAAATCCACTGGAAAGGCATTGCAGGAAAATTCGCGACACTGTTTTTTATGTATAAGTATTGTGAAGACCAATTGTTCAGATTTAGATTTTTCATTCAGGATCGAGAACCTTCTAGGGTAATATTGAGTGAACGTCAATTTCGCGATGAGGCGTATATTATCTAATAGAAGGATCTAACTGTGAACTTTAATTAGAATTCAATTGTCACGAGTGTAATTACTTGAACGATACAATGTGTAGAAGTGCAAGTTGTAGAAATCCATGGATAACGAATGAAATTCTAAAAGCAGTATCTTACTTCTTTGTTACAAGCATTTATTACATCAATGCAGAAATTAATCGGTCGTGAAGCATCCAAAAAATGATATTGCCTGAAGGTAAATTTTTGATTATCAGGGGGGGAGGCAGAAAATTGAATTAAAACCTGGACAAAAAATTGGATAAATAATATCAAGACCTATAAACAAAAATGATTTGAAATCAAGGAAATCCATGAGGCTAGCCTCTACTGGGTTATTGCATAAAATGTGAACTGTAAAGTAGCACAGGGTGTATCGATGCACGAGACAGAAATTTATTTAGACTGAATGAATTTGCTATTCTTTTTTTTTTCCAAGCGTGCTGCAGAATATATTGCGAATAACTTTTTCGTATTTGTACAAACTAAAAACTGTATGTCCTTGTAAGTTGTTGAATTGATACTCTTTGATTGACAAGATGTAATCAAGTGAGAGATGAAAATGTGCATCGGTACAAAATCAATACGTGCACATGTAATTAATGGTTACGAGCTCCACAAGTTGTCAGTTGATTTTCATTGTATTATAATCAAGAATTGTAAGTAATAATTCAAAATATTTATACCTATGTCTTTACCTTTACTTTTACTATTATTAAATGCTCATCGGTGCTGGTATTAATATAACATATTGTGTACAGTTCTTCATTCTGGCCCGTTGTTATCCTTTCCTTTTTCAACATTAAAATATATTTTGATAATAGGTAGATGAATGATCAGAATATATTTTAGCTTTACACATCTATTTATTACTTAATAATTAATATACATTCTCTCTTGTTTCAAATAGTGTGAAGACCTTGAATGATTTGAAGTATTGAAATGCTACTAAATGGATCACTGTTATTTGAAATCTAATGGAAAACGTATACTGAACTAATAACTTTTGAAGTTCAGTGCAGATTTTTTTGTTGCACTGTTGTTGATTTCGTATTCATTCAGGTTCAATATATACCTCGGAAGTATTGATTTCATATTCACTAAATTCACATGTTTTTATCTTGAAGTACTGAAACGAATACTTACATGAATAGATAAATACAAAAATCATTGTAATTAATTGGTCAAACTTGTCATTTAGTAAAAAAGTAAATCAGTATCTAAATATTGTCATTATTATACATTGATGTTGAAGGCAATTAATCTAATGTTGTCAAGCGAATCACAAAAAATGATATAAATTTAATACAAAGATTGTCTTTAGGAATATTTACGTCATACATGTATTTGCGGCAGTTTGGCCAATTAATTAACCGCGATATGCAAACTATTTACATATTCAGTAATTTAACTTTGCAAGGCATGTACAAAATGTCAACGAGAGGTACAGTTTACACTGGAACATTGCTTCTTCTATATTGAACACCACTTTTTTTAGTTTATAATTGAATTGTGATTTTCTTAATGAGGTGATCGATATTGATCATTATTGATTCAGATAAGAAATGTCGATCAATTTACCTCAACCACAAGATTTTATTATTTTATGATGTCCCTGAATCAACATCACAATATATATGAGCACCACTATTGCCATTCTATAGCTTTGCATAAGTAACTTCGTAAATTATGCCTTGTTATAAAACGAATGGCACATGTCCCATAAGTTTGTACTAAAGCTAAATATGAAGTATTTTCTCGTTATACTGTTAGGAGAAAGAAAAGAGAACCAGCGATAATCATTGAGTATCGTTATGCTTCATTCATCACCGTTAATCTTTGACTTCTTCTTCTTCTTTTTCTTTGGAACCTCTTCGTTGTTCTCGGGCTCTGCAGGTGCATCTTCAGATACTCCATTCGCCTTTCCATTTTCTAGCACTTCACTCTTTCGCTTTTTATCTTTCTTCTTCTTTTTCTTCGGAGATTCCTCCTCTATGCTCGCTATAACGGTTGCAGCTTCCTCTATTGCTTCCTTCATTACGTCAATATTCTTTTTCGGAATATCTCCGGTCTCATAAAACTTCAGTCTGTCCTCGACTTGTTGACGCAATTTCTCACCAAAAACATTCGTAGGCGTATCGGCGAAGCAATCGATTCTGGATGCAATTGAACATTTGTTAGCCAAGTATCTTGAAATTCTACCCTTATTTTTTGTACCCGCTCGACCGATGAATGTCGAATGGAACAACAATCCATATTTTGGAGTATTTCCTCGAGTTTTTAGTGCTCTGAATAGAGCCTTCTCAGCTCCAAGGATTTGTACAGTGGATGCCGGATACTTGGCCAAATTCGTTAATGAACCGGCATGAGCAATGAGTCTTGCGCCAACTTGATCTCCTATCAGTGTGGCTAAGTTTGGAGCAACACCGGCCATTTTTGCCCGTAGATATTCTGCAAGTTGTTTTCTATAGTCAGCCAAAGCGATTACACGACCAGCAAACATCTCGATGTTTAAGAGATCCACAGGACTTATGTCCATCCCCATTGACGATTTTGATGCGTCGATAATGGCTTGAGCTTTGGCTGTATCCATTACAATCTCTTCTAACGCCTCCAACTTTTCATCGTTAAGTTCTTTGCGATTTTTAATAAACTTGGCAACCTTGGCGTACATGTAATTTTCTGGTACGATTTTTACAAGCTCTGGGAAGTGATAACTGTACCATTCACTGTAAATGAACAAGAATCAATAATAAGTTGTAGGATTGGAGTAAATGACTGATTTTTGGTGTTTTACAAGATGGTAATAATAAAACCTTTGTTCTAAAAGCATTTAACTTTTAAAAGAAAAGTTTCTATGACTAACAGTGCTTTAATTAAACACTCACCGTATACGCATGCTAAAAGTATTAACGTCTTTGTCTAATTGATCCAGCAAGGCAATACTTTGAATAATCATATTATCCACACGGTTCACATTGAACTTGACTTTGGCTCGAGAATAACTATGACCAAGACCAAGCTGTGCAATCCCTGAGCTCTTAGAAGTGAATCCTTTTACCAAATTGTGGAAATGAAATCGTATTCCTCGAATAATTTCAGGAACAGCACCAGTATGGTCACATTTTATACCCAGTGTCTCAGTGATACTTGCACCAAGTTTTGGATCAGATATACCAAGAACAACCTTCTGTTTCTTTCCAGCTTTTGGAACACTGGAATCTAGGAAAAGCTGCAGATCCTCTGGGACTATACCCTCAGAAATACTATTTATATTCTCCAAAGCTGCAAGAGCTGTTTTAAATGGCGAAAAAGCAACAAGTTTTACAACCCCATGGAACCGAGCCAAGTCTGTTACAGATGCCTCAACTTGAGGAAGTAGCATTCCAACTTCTTCAAATTCCTTCACACTGAACAGGGCATAGCCTGCAGCATGTTCGTACAAAACATAAAGTTTTGTAGCCTGCAACAAAAAGAAAACGTATGAGATATAATTTTTATGTTGACACTGTCATATAGACAAATAAAGTATGCAATATCAACAAAAAGTGACAGTACTTAATATATGTAAATATAACAATAAAATGCTCTAGTTTTATCAATTTTTAAATCATTCATTATCAAATTTCTCCGGTAATTCAGGTTATTCAACACGCTGCTATGTTTACATTTTAATTTAATACATCCTGAATCGTTATATCCACAAAACATTGTAGTAGAAATACATGTTAAATTTAGGATTTATTATTAAAAAATTACCTTACCATAATTTTAAACTTCCTATTTATTTTTCACAATTATAAAATGTTACATGCACATCACAATGTCCCAAGCGTGACCATGTGTACCGGAAAGCTTGGCGAGGCCATTTTGAAAAATTTTACACTACCATGCAACTTCCAACAACTCAACTCTAATTGGTCAATGAAGTTCGACAGTTCTATTCAGAGATAGAATGCTTACAGAATACCCGACTTACGGACAACTTTTTAATTGGAAATATATTTGTATAATTTATGGGAAATATTAGTTAGCTGGCTCATTATTACTCCTTTTTTTTTAAATTTACAACTCATTTCCACAGTACACGCTTTATATAGCGTTAACCAATGGCGTTTATCTCTGCCCTTTAAAACGCAGGCGTCATTGGTTATTCCATTATTAATTACAAAAATAATGCCCAGGCTACGTCTCCGGCATGGCTCAGGCCCCATACATAAGTTTGAATGAAACAGCACGTGGAAGAATGTCATTTCGAAAATTGCGCATTGGAAAAATAAGTCAGTTTGTAAAATGGTGATAAAAAACAAATAACGAGAAGTAATGATGTGTCGCAAAAATGATTATTTTTCTCACGTTACAGATTATCAATCTTGATTCATAGACTCATAGTGAATTTAAAGAGTAGAAGTATTTAACCTGTACATTCAGTGGAGTTTGTACATTTAAATATTATCAGTTATATTTCAATAAAAAAAATAGTCACAATGTTATCCTGTGTAGTTTGTGGTAGTTTACAATTTTATACGGAAGCAGGGTATTTTTACTGTCAAGAATGCCAAACACAGAGTCAGGTAATGATTTATATTTTACCACTATTATTTATTATTAACTTTAATGATTTCTTTGCACTAGGAAAAAAGGGAACAAATGTTGGAAATTAGGATAGACCCTTCTACACGTTTGAGAAAGACAAAGATTCGAACAGATCAGTCTGCTAAATCAGGTACATTTGCATATATTTAATTCAAATAATATTATTAGTCTAATGATACATTTAACAATGTTTCTTCTCAGCGCAAGAAGTTGGATGGACTTCGTGGGAACTATATAATTTCATATTAATTGGTTTAACAAATGAGCTTATAGAACTTGGAGCACCAATGGAAATAAAACTAACAGTTCTGCAGCTATGGTCAACCTATTTGGGAAAAGTTGAGGTGGCATTCACTTCCACTACAAAACAAAATATTCCAAAACTTGCACGTAAATTTAATAAAAAGTATGTGTCTTACAGATTATGCGTTTATCAATAATGTCAAACAATGTATAACCAAAGAATTATTTCAGAGATGCTGCTATTATTTATGGTAAAATACAACAGCAAAAGAGAAACAGAAAGCGAAAGCGAGATGCCAGCGGTACTAGTGCATCTTCCTTGATGTCCACAAGTTATATGAGCGAGTGTAGTTCGATTAAGCAACTAAATAAGCAAAAGGTATGCATAATTTAATATTTTCCAATTAATCGTCAAAAACATCATTTATTATTTAGAAATATTACAGAAAATATTAGTAGCTGCTGAGTATGATAGATACATCCAGTCACAAGCAAGCTCTGAAGCTGATACTGCCAGTATAATGAATCAAAGTTTATACAGTCTAAAATCAAATGGCAGTCGCTCTTCAAAACAGAGTAATAGGTAAATTTTGTAGTGTTCTCTAAGTATACAAATTATAGTAGATACTCATAATTCTATTATACATATTTTGTTTAGAGTGCAATTTAATAAGCACGCCAAAATGGAAACAAAAAGGATAATGGAAGCCTCCAAAAAATTGCCACTCTCAGAAAGGCGTCAATTTCAAGAAAAACATATGAGGAAACAGTATCTTACTAGTCCTAACATAATTTCACCCGTGAAAATATGGGCAATCCTATATTTAGCACTAAGAATACATGATCAACAAATTCATTTAGGAGATATGCTACGGTAAGTAATGTTTTTCAATCTCAGTCGACCTCTACCTCCAGTTACCTGTACTTGACACGAGACTGACCGAATCTTTTGATTTTCTTTTGTAATCTGATAAGTGCAAGGCAACTGAATAATAGCGTTGCATTTTATGATAATCAGGTTTGTAAGAGAAAGACATTTGTCCTATTATAAAATGGATCAGCTAATTCCGCCAGAAATAGTTTTAACAAAAAGCGACTTGAATATTATAACACAAACGACGGAGATAACTCATAAGTCCACGAGAACTACATCAGCGCGTATGGCGAAGTTTCTTGAAGTTCGTGAAATAACTTGTCCGTACTTCTTGCCCTTAATAAGTCGATACTGTCAAGAATTACAACTGCCCAGTATGTTGAAAAGCTGTATTCTTTAAAAATAATATTCCTTCGTACTGTCAAGGCAGTTAATAACTTTGTAATAATTTCAGGAGGTGTATTACTGTATACTGAGAGACTCATCGCTTTGGCACCACCGAAAATGGTTTTCGCTTTGAAAAATACAATGATTCCAAACTACGAAGCTCGCGCAATGGCATTTATTATTGTCATTTTAAAACTTCTCTTTGGTCTAGACGGAATTACGGAATACGAAATCAGTAGATTTGCGGAGACGACAAACCGGTAAGTTTTTTCTTCGTAAATAAGTACATTACCAATAATCTTATGTTATCATTTATTTTTTTGAGAAATTCGCTTCACTGTCTATTGTTTTGGGAAAACCTCAAAATCACACGTCATTCCCAATTACAAAATTATTAGGGTTAGGTACTATGTGAAATGATGCACACAAATTAAAAGCATTTCTATTAATAAAACATGCCCGAACACGAATTATATGATCATAATGGAATTTGTTCTAAGATGCTATACAAAAGTTTCAATGTTCCACAATTCTTATCTAAGATATCAAAAGGGAAGATACAAAAACCGGCATCTGATAGTATTCCCTGTATAATAGTGCACGGCGGTGCTGGAGAAATTGTTGATTCAAAAGTTGTTGAGAAGGTACTCGGTTGTCAGAAATCCGCATCTATTGGATATGAAATATTACTAAATGGAGGAAATTCCATAGAAGCGATCGAAGCGGCCCTTTGGTGGCTCGAGAATGATGAATATTTCAATTGTGGCTACGGCTCCGCATTAAACAAACTAGGTTTGTAGAATTTTGAAAAAGTAGCTTTGGCAAAATTAGTTGAAAACAAAAATCTTTGCAATATAGGAGATGTACAAATGGACGCATGTTTAATGGATGGTACAAGGTCCATATGTGGATCTGTGGCAGCTGTATCTGACATAGAACATCCTATATCATTAGCTAAATTTGTAATGGAGAATTATCCAAATACAATAGTTGTAGGGGATGGGGCTAAAGCATTAGCAAAAAACTGTGCAGGAATGAATTGGCTCTCCAAAGGCACCATGGTGGCACCGACAGTGGATAAAAATAATGAAGAGCGTTATACTTCTAAAAATTCATTTGCTGATCCAACCAAAAGTAATTGATCTCATATACGATGTTATTTAAACAAGTAATCTAATAAAATTTTAAATTATAGACAAATATGGTACTGTCGGTTGTGTAGCTTGGGATGGTTTTACTATGGCAGCAGGAACCAGCACAGGTGGTTTGCACAATAAGGACGTCGGTAGAGTGGGAGACTCTCCACTTTTAGGCTGTGGCACATTCGCTAACAGTGAAGCAGGCTGTTCTTTGACGGGTCAAGGAGAATCAGTAATAAAACTAGGAATGTCTAGGTCCATAGTTTCAGAAATAATAGAAGGTTGCGAGGCCGACGAAGCTCTTAAAAGAAATTTAGATAGAATGTCAAATAAAATGGATAGTTTTGGTGGTGGAATAGTGCTACAAAAATGTGGCTGTTGGAAATCCTACTGCACTACTTCTAGAATGCCTTATGCTATAGTCAAGAATGATTTGATTGTGTTTGGAGCGGATGTCAACGAGAAGAGAATACAAAGATATGAACATGATACGGAGTTAGCATGTAGATGCGAATAATCGATTGTCCAAATTTTTAATGTACTCCCTATCAATCATTAACCATAGTTTGTGCGTTGTCATATATTTATAAATAGTTTTTATTCGTCGTTACAGGATGGTTGCGGAAAGTGGTCGTTTGGAATCAACGTTATTTAGTTTTTGCGAATGGCAACGATACATCGAGTGCAGAAGAGCCTTAATAACGAAACTCCACTTCCCTACAAAATTAAAGTACGAACAAGACTTACCAAGCACTAGCCATCTCTATCTGGGGTTTCTGAAATTTATGCAATCAAAAAAGGAAAGTGATGATACCGAAGCGCCTAAATCAAAAGTTGCAATGCCTCGAGAGCTATCTAATGCTATGTCTCAATGTGTTGGTAAACTTAATCAAAACTCCTTACCGTTGAATGAAGGGAAAATATTTGCACCATCATTAACGCCCCAATACTCTTACCTCGAACAATTGCTAGAAAATTCAGACTATGACATACCTAATCTACTTCGAAGCAATTTTAC
The DNA here is from genome assembly GCA_030142285.1 of Calameuta idolon. Lineage (NCBI taxonomy): Eukaryota > Metazoa > Arthropoda > Insecta > Hymenoptera > Cephidae > Calameuta > Calameuta idolon. The sequence goes on along the minus strand of JARQSV010000576.1, from coordinate 474,161 downwards.
AGAAACCAAAATTGCATACACTACGAAACCGGAAGTGTGAGTCAAATAAATACTTTTTATTCAGATAAGAAGGAAGAATCTTAACCACATATTGGTTTTTGTAATTGTGTATTAATACATTCAATGTTACAGGGTAAAGAATCTAATATTTGGAGATGATGTTAATCTGAAAGTCATCGATTCAAATATGCATTTTGTGGAAAAGCTGGTACCACCTTTTAAACAGATGGTCTGTTCACTGACAGAATTGAATCAGTTTGTGCCTGTGGGAACTGACGATTCTAAAGAGAATTCGTCGCTTCTCACTGGTGACGATCTAACTGAATATTTGTACAGAAATAATATTGGAAAACTGAAGATGGACATGAAAAAACAATCACTTTTTGACAGTGTCCAAAACTCATTACCCACTACTCAAGATCTGACATCAGAATGCTGGGAAGACTTTGCGTTTAATAAAATTCTACCGAATGGTAAATTACTCGTCCATGACAACAGTGATGTGGAAAGTGATGATGATGAAACCTTCCAAAGAAATAATTCCTCGTTTCAAGATAATATTGATACTTTATATGACAAGTACAATCTAGAACTCTCCTCATCCGAGAAGCAAGCTGTACTGGATGCTTCAATATCCAAGAATCCAGTTCATAATCCTAGAATAATGTATTTTGATTCTTCGGGAAATTGTTTGAAGTCAAAACATTGCGACCACGAAGATATAAAAGCCAAAGTGTTCGAAATGCCTCCCGTTGTACAGCAAAACTGCAATACAGCCGATTTAGATTCCAAAACGAAATCGATCAGCGAAATCGCGAGAAAGAAGGGAAAAAAGGCTAAAGTAAAGGATCGTAATAACCCTTTCAATTTAAACGATGATGAAATTTCCATTTTAAATGGTTGCACTGGTGAGAATGCCAGTGAGAAATGCTCTTCAAAGACAGGGATCACCGATAATCTAAAACTATTCCGACCTTATTCGGAATACTGGATATATCATTGCGAACTGGACGTAGGACAACAAACTTTCGAGTTATTTGAAAAGGAATTACCGACTAGCTTCCGTTGGCTTTTGAACGAGTGCGCAAGCGTTATAGAAGTTACTACTGAAAATTTATACAACGAAGTATGTTTGATTGAGTCCTACCACGGTCACATATTAAATCCTTCATACTTGCGTCAAAATAATATCTACGCTGCAAAAAACTGTCAAGCAAAGTTTCATTACAATTCTCTCAAGAGAAAATGGTAAAATAATGGTGTAGCAACTATAAGACAAATTGTGTCAACATAACAATGTAAATATCTCAAACGTTATATACAAGTATATCGCAATACCTGAAAAACATTCACGTATGTTTTAATAAAATAATTATCGATTCAAAAAATCGTTTTGAATTTTTTTTTAGAAATTGTAAGAAGGAAAATCCATACATCCTCCCCAACATTAGTACCGTCCCGAAGGTACTGCATTACCCTCCATCAAAGACAGTTAAGTTTATGACCGCTAGGCGGCTCCAAAGTCGCGGTCAAGCAACTGTTGCACTGTTGAGACGGCTCGGGTGTTCCCGGCCTGATAGTCGGCGTTCAGTAGTAAACATCAGTTTGAGTAAGACAGTACTCGAGTAGCTGTCACAGTCCTAATCAGTCTGCGTGCATACGATTTGCACGCACCTGTCTCGTTGAGGTGATAAAGGGTGCAGTGCCTGTGTGTAACAAGACAGTTGACAGTCGAATACAATAGCAGTGAAGAAGAGGGTCACAAGTGTTCCTTGCGTTTTCTTTTATTTTTCACGGAGGGAGGTCTGCCTGAAGCCGCGAGCCTTTTCGTTGCTCATCCTTTCCCCCCCGACACCCTCCCCTCATTGGCCAGAGGTAAGTGCGTGTCCGAGTTTATCTTTTTGTTTTTTTTTCTTTTTCCTGTTCTGCTCTTCACAATTATTACCTGTAAAAGCAGGTAAACCGCAATCCCGGGAACCTCCCCTTACTGCTCGCGACACAGGAAGTAAATATATTCGGGTGTTGCGATCCAAAAGAATATCCTCTAAGTGCAACGTTCTATCTTTTTTTTTTCTTGATTCAGCCTGTATTTCAAGGGCTACGTCTGCACGGGATTATATCCATTACTAATGTTGTCTTGAGAGGATGAGGAACTCATGGGGATTATCGCAATGGTTTACTTCATTCTCTGTTCTCCATTTAACAGCCTTACTAGTATTTGTTGTGGGTGTAGAGAAATTTCCTACAGCCATATGCACTTCTGGCGAAAAAATAAAATATTTCATGCCTCTGAAAGACCGTTACATCTTACGTGATACATTCGCTATAATGCTTCACGCTTCTCTAGAGGCACGATGGGAATATAAATATCAGTAGTGGTGCATCTCCACAGGATGACAATAGATGCAACGTGGTACTGTGAATCAGGTGTGAATTCATCCATCCACGTACCTTCGTAGATGCACGTGCACTGTGAATATTCATTCGTTATAATGTCTACGAGGTGTAACAAAACTCCATATATTTATTTATTTATTTACTTTAAAATACTTTAAACGCAACCTCATTCCCTGTTCTTCTTCATCTACTCAGACATTCGTATCAGAAGAAAATGTCTCCGGTGGATTAAATTACAAAAAAATGCTGAATTCATATCGCAGCATTCATTTTCTGTGACGTGAGCAAGAATCTCATTCGGGATATACTGGAAAAACCAGTTCAACGACAATGTCTCGTTACGTGTACAATTTGATTTTTACAATAGCAAAGAGTTCGGTGTACGTACATATCGTCGTGGATCGTTAATAACTCATTTGTTAATTATGTTTTGAATAGCAGAAATGTAGGTTGGCCAGGAAATTACAGTTGTTTGTTTGAATTTGTCCACATATTATGTACCAATATTTTGCACTCGAGAGTGACGATACTTATTTATTCTATAGGATCGAAGAAAATCAATGGGGAAAAATTACGTTTTGCCATCAGCACGGCTTCTCCCCATATTTCCTATAACCTTAAAGGGGATGTACCTGAGATACGAATATTCTGTTGAAAAGTGCGTACAGAGGAGGATGCTTGCGCAATATGAACTTACAATTGATAAGGTATAAAGAACGATTTGAAAGTTGACTCGCTACCGATACTTCTGACTGTTCATATTTCTCTGCAACTTGATTGCATTTTCACGAGTCTTTATCAGTACAACGAGGCATGATCTAATTCTAAGGTCTGTACGTTATTGAATTAGTGACAACGTGAATGCATCTTGTCGTGGCACGACTTAAAAAGCACGTAGTAGAGACTGAAGTCGAAGAAATGAGCAAAGCATTAAATTAAAATCGATTATCGGTATGAATAATTTTACAAAATCACCAATATTAATATACAATTCTTTAATTGCGTATAATGAGAATTACGTCATCGTCATGGCATCTCGTATCTGGTAAACTGGAAAGGTTTTGCTTTACTTAACGCTCGAGGAAGACACAATACGTAATAAAGGTTTAAGGCGTTTTATGAAAAACCGGAATTAATTCGCTACGCAAAAGAACGTGGAAACTTTTCCACCGTCCACGAGTCCTTTTCTCGGCCGCATGGAAATTTCGTCAGCATTTACCACCTGAGAAAACAAGAAGAAACTTGTCTGATCGTGTACCTGGATTTTAGCTAAATGTCACACTGGCCGCCCTATCAATTATCGGGAAATAACGTTGGAATATCAGATATACAGGAAATACGAACGAAACGAAGCCATTTTCTCATTTATCTTTCATGCCGTTTTCTCTTGAGCCGAGCCGAATGGTGCAGATTTGCTATTATAATTTCCGGTTTCGATTTATTTCCGTTCAATAGCCCCTATACGACCAGGAGTGAGGAAGAGTATATACTTACGTAGGTGTTTCTGAATTGTATTTATTTTTTTTTTTTCTTTCTTTGATCCTTCCGCAAGAATTTCTTTATGTGTATGCCTATCCCACCTATACATATTTATTTATGCGGAACCGATAAAAGAAACACCAAACCGGCATGGAAGAGGGTTCTCTGCCCTGACTGTACCACGTGCACTCAGTCCGATCGATATGGGGTTGACCCTCGGAGCTATTGTCGATTTTATCAAAAAAGAAAAAAAAAGAAATAGATAGTCAGCAACTGAATACCTTGACACGCATACAGTGCGAGACAACCTTCGTGCGTACCGACATACATATGTCACTTTTTGTCGATGGTGTTGAGTAGGTTCCAGGTTCACGGTGACTCATCGCGATTAACTCCGTCGTCGGTTGTGACTATTGCAACGACAATTTGAATTTGCAAATCTGCCATCTTGTGAATTGATATAAATTGCATGTTTATCTCTTATTTGACAAAAGTTCTCTGAATCATCGGTCTGATATTTGAAGCGCACACCGTCTGTCGTATCCCAACATTCGGCGTCTGTAGAAATCGATGTCCAGCGCCTCTATGAGCCTCTTTTCGTACTAAATTTGAATTTCTCGTTACACCAGGAGATTAGGACGTAGAGAGTCTTGTCAGAAGTGTTAGGATCTTTTTTAATAGCTACGGTGCAACTGTACTTTGCTACTGGTCATAATTCCCTTTGTACGGATCTACGTATTCATAGCATTCAGATTTGATTAGAATTCCAGTGCTAAATTGCCAATAGACCAAGTGCACCTAGTGTATAAGTGTTTGTTATTTAAGTGGCATTCGTTCGTAGATACTCTGAACGTCCAGGACGAGTTTAATGTAATCAGAAGAATTTTACACGTAGGATAATTTCGTATACCTATAAGTATACTTTTGTGAAAAAAAAACTACGTGACCATCGGTCAACGACATCAGGCTAATCTTTAACAAGTAAGAAAAGAGATGGACAATAATTTTTTGGAGGAACAAATAGTGAAAGAATTCTTTGTCAAATGACACACTAATAAATGAACTGTTCGCAAACGTGGGAAAAACTTAAGGGCATCGTGTTAGTTTCAAGTTTCGAATATTCGTGGCAAAGGTTCCTATGAATTCTTCACCAATAAATAGCGTTCCCTAAGCTATTCGTATTTTCCTTTTATAATTACGTTGCCGTACGAAAATGCATTTAAATACCATCCGCTCCTTTCTGAACTCCACTGAAGTCTGATTAAGAAGCCCATAAAGTTAGGCTTCTCAAAATGTTTCGTGCAGCGTATGAAGTCGAAACTCGGTAGATTAAAATTGGAAAAATTAATTTATAAAGGAAAAGTTAATAAATAACTCGCATCATCTTTACCGTGTCATAGATTTGCTTACCTGTCATGTTCTTCTTGTTCTCTGCTGTACCCACCTCTATGCGTGTCAATATCAGGAAGGGTATTCCCTTATTTATGATTAGATACGGTTGATAGATCAGAACTCTACTACAGATTTCCCCTCCATGCACCTCCTTTCGTATCTAACCCTCTCGAAGAAGAGAGTCTTGTCGTCCTGATACTCCTACTTCTCAGCACTCGGGAAGTAACCAACCAGCCAAGCCTTGTCGATAGGAGGGGCCACGTTAAAAATGCCTCGAGCCAGCCGTACGTGCTTAGGTAGCTTCTCTAGCTCGGATCAAGTTGATCCTACAATTGTGCAGAGCTCTGTAAATAAATGCTGCGATTTTTTGTTGAATAAAAAAAAAAACTTTTCCGAGTACAGCCTTTTTGACAATTTTTCATTCACGTACCGCGTACTGGAAAGCGCCTAAGAATCTATAGTCTGTCCACGAGTTGGATGTGTTTTTTTTTTACAGTTCGCAAAACAATGCAATGCTTAGGAAGTCGTACACGACCTTCCATAAAATCATGTCAATGTATTTTAAATTAGAGAAATAAAATATATTTCAGTGTAAAATTATGCATATTTTTAATAAAAAAAAATATTATGCCCAGCCAACGCATAGTAGTTTCCAACAGACTGGATTGTTTGACATCTGTCAAAAAAATGCATTCAACATATCAACTGGCCGTATAAGATGTCATTGCGCTGCGGCACCGGCCGACAATAATTCTGTATGTACAGAGACTTTAATTCAGCGAAGGGATAAATGGGTCGTGTCAAAGGGCACGGACGACCGTCCTTCGCTATGAGGTATTGAATAGCAAGTTGATGAGAATTATTGGCACACGAAAAAGATTGCGTGATCGCGGCCGTGTCGTAGGAGCTTCCGTCGCGTCGTTATTTGCGTGTCAGCCACGTAGAAGACGCGCGAGAACTCGCACGTAGCGTTATTAAGGCAGATTTGCACAACAGTCTCGTTCTCCGTTATGTGTGCGGAGGTTCATTGTCTTTGCCCGACGTCTTTATCCGATCTCCAATACATCGAGCAGCAATGCCACTGACAAGTTGCTACGAATAATTTCATTATGTTATTGTTGATAATGCAGAGCCCTTTTCTTTTTTCGAATAGCACTGCATTGCGTGACGAACCAAACTATTCTTGACTATACGCTTCTTATTGAGTATACCGGGGGTGTTAATAATAAATCTCGCGAGAGTTTTAAAGCTGTTCACACCACGATCGTTCGGTCAGTCGGTCGGAAGGAAAGTGAAAAACGAATCCTACCAAAAGTCACAACGGATCGATAAATTTTTTTTTCAACGAATTTCCGCGTCTCATATTTCTTTTGCATCTACCCGCGCGACAACAGCATCCTGATATATCAATCTTCGTATTTATCTTTCTCGGAGAATACAGTATTTCCTATAAATAAACGAGCGAGATCAGTGAAAAGTAAAAGCAACAGCAGACGGCGTGAAGCTTTTATTCTTTGTCTTTTGTAATTTCGCAACGACTTACGTCGCTCACGACGGTTAAGAGACGCGTTGATAAATAAAGAAAAAAATACGACGCTGAGTTTTAAAAGATTCGAGGGCTCTCGAAGCGGGTTTCTGCTACTCGAAATAACTGCCCTCTATTTTGGTACATTATGAAACGGTTTGTGCGGCCCTCTTGTGCATCGAAGCCACGGGACGTAGACCAACGGGCAAATAAATATTAACTGCTGTCGATAATAATCATATAAATTGGACAGAACACGCCAAATCCGCTCGGGAATTGGAATCTGCGTATTTCACCTTGAACGACGCGAAGCCCATCAACCTTTCCACTCCCTTTCAACCCCCCCTTTGTCGCCATCGCTTCCGCTAAACTGGAGTTTCTCGATTTTACCGTTACATGTATATATTGCCCGGCAGCACACCTTGAATAAAAGAAAATCTGAAATTTCACGCATATCAAATTCCCACGTTTATTTATAATTGTCTTTGTCACTTAATTAAACGGCAATCACGCGCTATGTGCAATCGTATCGTCCTACGTCTTAATTGTAATTCTTCGACTTAACTTATCAGGTATAAAGCAACCGTTATTTACGTTTGTCGCAACTCACGACTGCATTTCGTAGCACTGCAAAGTTTCTGGATGTAAATACAGAGGAGGACGTGGTCAGTGCCGGAAGTGCTGTTTGGAAGTCACTTGCCTGATCGACATCAAATTTGGTTAGTAACTGATAACCGTTATCGATTTGAATTCTGTATTACGCTCTTGGCCTTTTGGCGTGTACCCTGTAATCCTGCACGCCCAGCTGTGAACTAACCTAATCTAGTCCAGCCTGTCCTATCCCCTACGAGTTACCTCGCACGAATCGACCTTCCCAAACATCATTACTTTGGTACATACGCGCCTTATGGCATAATTTCATATTCGGAGAAATTGACGCAATACACATATATAGGTCGCGACTAGTGCTTATATATCTATATGACACGCTAAGAATATATATATATATATTCCTGTATTTTATATAGTATATGAAGTAGACGTCAATTTACGTTACAAGAGTCGGGTACAGTACGTCGCAGGAATAGTGGTCGGTATATACCGCAGTGTATACATATGTCTTATGGACATTGTAACCTTAAAATTTCTCCACCTAAACTGTACATACATGCGTTAGACGTCTGTATCGTCAACTGATGGTAATAGGTTATAAGTCGCAAGTCAAAGCCTAGCTTGAGTAATAGCTGACCAATATTGGCAGTAGCTTCGGTGCACGTGCATTCGCGCATGCGCAGTAGTCCCTCCTTAGACAATCTCCCCACCACCTCTTTTATTGGTGAATTTATCGCGGTTAATACCTTGCGGAGTACTGTAATTTCTCTCGGATCGTTAGCCCAACCGGTGCCAAGAGAATTCTTGGTAAATCGTTCTACAAAATGGTTACTTGCTCCTTATTAACGTCTTCTTGACTCTAGCGCTTTACACTTCGATGCCGTTAACGTAAATTCTCGTGGACTGGCAACTTAACGCTACGAAAAGAGCCTTCGATAATCTAATCGTTTCTAACGAATAAAACGAAAATTCATTAGCTACGACGTATTCGGCTGAAGAATTAATTTTTGAATTGCACAGATCTTTAAACGTCACAAAGTATAATAACGGGTGGTATTGACATTGCCAGTCGATAGCTTAACGAGACTTTATGCATTGCGCACTGCCACTTCATCATCCGTACCTCAAAAGGTCACACGTGTTCTCGATCTTGAACTCGATAATACAAACATAATCTACATTTTTATTGCATACATGTGTCCAGCGAGGATTACGCAACCTTTAAGCTACTTTAATTCTGTGTCATGTAAATGCGATAAAAGTGCCCTGACTTATTGTACAGACTGTTTCAAAGCCTATTGGCTGCTCTCCGTGGCTCTCGGGCAGTTGCCCAAATTTTGTACAGGACGTATCGACGTACTTACGATTCGCCAACGGATTCATCGCGTGCGGAACGGTACTTGAAAAGTCAATGGCAAATCGCGTTATTACATTAGATACATTCTCTCATGCCAGTTTACTATGACTTGGTTTATTCTATTGAACGGTGTTACGACATTGGCATCAAGAGACGCCGACAAGGACCTTTAACTTTTTCAGCAGCAACTGGCTCCTACCTGTCAAACGTTGCCGACGATACAGTCTGAATTCCAAATGTTAAAGTTCACCTTGACCGACTGACTGAAAGTCGAGACCGACTTGAGATTCGAGACTCGCGTGGAAATGTTGTATGTACCGTTTGTTAAATGTTAATTAGATGGAATATTTGGAAAAAAAAACATTTTTCCGGTATATATTCATAAATGTTTTTGTACGCTGGAAGTATACACTCGATTCGCAGTATTTCATTGTTTAACGGTTCGTGATGCATAAACTGTCATTCGTCTTTGCGTCTAATCTACTTGCTGGCTGTTACGTTAGTTTCTTTAGTCGAACCGCGTCTTTCCTCTAATACTGATTGAAGTTGACGATATCACGAGATTAATTGGCTTTCATTGAATCCGAATTCAACTGGTTTTCTCTACTTCCTCTCTGCCTCGTTAATTCTGCGCGGACAACGACGTCTCTGCTTATGGGAACAGCGCCTGCTTATTAGGCGGAACGAAAAGTAAAAGGAACGCATAGAGCGGAGGATTTACGGCGGTATCGTACGACGTATAAGAGACTAGTCGAATCTGATAGGAATGAGTTATTTTACTGAATACTAACGAACCCTCATATCTTCCTCGCGGGACGTTTTGATAAATTAAGAGACGTAATAGTTATCGGTAAATGAATAATTTTGACTTTTCGCATTATTATTTATTTTCTCTCGCATCGCGAAGATAATAAAGCGATCTCCTCTGTATCCCTCCCTGCCACCTACGATCATTCCCATCTCGACTCTCGGCACACTTCACACGTTTGATTGGAAATGTCGTCCTATGATATTTAGCCATTGATACTCTTGACCGTCCTCTCCCGGTGATAGGGGTAAAATTGATTTTTCATTGTGGTCTGCACCTTGAAGGCCCAGTCACACCTGTGGCGTGTAAGTCTCTTGTCTCTTATCACCCGCACTCGCCCTTTGTCACGAACCGACTCGGTGATCGTTTATCAACGAATTTATATTTTTGTGACTTTCGGGAAGTATTGGTGGGTATTTTTCAGTAAATAAACAGTCGTTCAGGTTGTGCAAAGGATATATGTATTTCACGAGAGAAGCGTCGTGTACAATGTCCAGACTGCTACTAATTTAACTCGGAGAACGTTCGTCCTTTTATACTAATCGTGGGTGGTGTAAGGTAGGGATTGAAAAGCGGAAAAATCTAGTTCGAGAGTGAGGGGACTCGAAAATGAAAATTGACAGAGGTATGGATTTTTAAGGGTTTCAGGATTAGAAAGTATTAGAAAAGTATGAACTTAGTGTTTTATTAGGATTAGGAATTAACGATAAGCAAGCGGTATCTAGGGAATAACGGGTTGCCTAGTTTTATGAAGGGTGAGGATTGACAGCGGTTGGAAAAAGAAAAACGTAAACTTACGATACACGGAACGTGACACCTTTCGCTAGAACTTCGTGAACCGTAGCAATCTCGTTTGGCCCCGACAGCGACATCAAAAAGCCTCTAGGACCCCTTCCAAAGGTCCGAATTATCCTGTTATCAGTCGGAGGACGAAAATGAAAAGAGCTATTCTTGGAAAATTTGATCCCTCCGTGTGCCCGTGGCATTTCTTATCGCATCGGGAGCACCGACGCGCTACCACATCCCGTCGGCTCTCGTCTCGTCTCAATTTCACAAATATAACGTGTTGTGCTTATCGAGCACGTCCCTCGCGCAATCCTCTGACGTCGAAATTCTACTTGTCATGCTGGATACAGACTCCGCGACCCGTCATCGTAGTTCTTTATTTTCTTTCCTTGTCTTTCGCTTTCTCTTCGTCTCTGTCTCGTTCTCGGCGGATCATTAAAATACGAAGCTCGTTCTTGAGATTGGACAGTTTCAGGCGCTTCAACCCTCGTCTACGGAACTGGCAATCTTGGATTATCCAGAGAGCTAAGATGCGAGAATCAATAAGGCCTTAATCTATTGATCCCCAAACGTCCTGGACAACCCTGTAGGTACGTACCTACTATACCTATCAGGCTGGCAACGACATGCTGTAGAACGTGGAAAGGTTTTCTCGAATGCGAACGTCGAATGGACTTCTAGACGGGCAGGGCTTATTGAAGGTTTAACGTAGGCGCGCCCTGTGTTTGCACGTAAGCACAAATTTGTTTACGCTCGTTCGTATCTATATGTTCTTTTACGTATATACACCTGTTATATGTATCCACACACATATATGTATGTACACCCTCGTAAATTAGTGCGCCCTTTAATTCCTAAATCATAAAACACCCTGGTCACGGTGTACATATAGGGTGCCCCATGGAGAGTTGATGAAACTGATCAGCTGTAATTCTGAAACACGTGGAGATAACAGAAAAAATAAAAAAGCATTGTATAAATGAAATTTCTCAATTTTATTCGCACGTCGAAGAAACATAGCGAAAAGTATTGATATTTATTTTTTATCTAAAAACGCTAAAAACTCCTTATCTCGATTTTACATATTTTCAAAACGCACCCCGTTAAATTTTACGTATCAGGTCGTATTCGAAAACAATGTGGAACGAGATCTAATAAAATGTCTCGTGACATGCTACCAACCACTTGTTAAGTGTTTGCAATTGATTTTTCATTGTTTTTCGAATTCTCCACACAGCAGTAATCTTTTGTGTATCCAAACAAGTTTACGTTTCAGTCTCATGCGAATGAAATTGACAAATTTACTCGGTTCAAAGCTGAATTTACCTTTCTCATTCTGAGCATGCGTCTCGAAATAATAGCCTATTAGTTTCAGCAAGTTCCCATGGCACACACCCTATATGCACGTATGTAGCTTACGAGGCCACGAGCGGATTCTCATTGTAAATACTACACTCTGCCTACGGAAACTGGCAGCTCGACGCTTTGCATTCTTCATAATTGAGAGTAGAGCTGCGCGAGGATTGTTCCTGATTCTTACCTACGCAGCGACGTATACATATATTTACGTTGAAATGCGTGGCTGTACCGTCTGACGACATCAACGATCGGATGCGCCCCTGCCAAGGGCGCATTGTTCGGGCCATTGGGCTTTAAGATATTTCGTCAACCTAAATTCTTCGAACGATTCCTTTCCTGTACCGATCATACGGAGTAGCGTAGGTACGTGGGAAGTACACGGGTTTATCCTGTCCCCCCTCCATATTTTCAATATTTCCACGTCGCCTGATGGGGTTGCTACCAAAATAGAGATAGAGCTTCGCACAGTGTTCTGGGATTAAACTGGAAGTGCCTGTGGAAGACCTTCCTTCCAGATCAGCGAACTGGATGCGAAGTTTCCCCAACTCCTTTAAGCCAAGATACAAACGCCTTGTGCTTGAATACTTGAATCTACCAAAAAGGGTTCAGGAAAGGCAACTGTTCCGCGAAGTAATCAAAATCGAATATACTTTACCGATAGAACTCTCTTTACCGTATTTAGAAAAATTGGTAATTTTCTTTACATCGTCAAAGTTTTCCTCACGCATCCCCTGCCTTAGGTCATACAGTATGAGTCGCGGATCGATATCTCACTACCGGCGAAGAGTCGCAGTATTTTCTGCTAGTAACACGAACTCAATCGAGCAGCTAGAAAGTCGAGCCTACTTATTCGCTTTTACGTCGCTGTCATTATCGATTTCTGGCCTGGGTATTCCTCATATAGATAGCTGATAGTGTACGTGTCACGACATGCGAAGAAATCGCGTCTAGACTCGGTTGATCATTTTTCGATAGCCTTATTCATTTGGTATCAGCCAATTTTTACGAGGGATACTAATCGATTTAGTCGCATAACGTCTGGTCGGTTGGCGACCTCCGGCGCTATTCTAACATTAACGAAATTATGTTTTCCTATGCTTTTCTTTATCTTTCTCTGTTATTATGGCTGTGCCCCTCTCTTTCTTTCGGAGACCCATCGCCTTTGAATTCGGCGCGTCTGGTGAAACTATAGACAGCGTACGTGCAGAATCCGCGATCCATTGTTCTGCTGCACTCGCGTACCGCATATGTTTCGTACGTATTTGTGTGATACCTGCTAGCACTTGAATTATCTAGGCCACCGGCTCATAGAGGAACTGGAAGCAGCCCTGCTCTTCGTGTGCTGACGACGCTAAAGCGCCTACGTATACACTACTTACAAACGTCAGCCGAAAAATAAAAGCTTTTCCATATATGTATATATAATATCGGGCCAGACACTACTTCCTCATCCTCCGCATTCCAGACTCCTTTATGTCTATCACTTCTGCTACTACAGGACCCGCGCGACGAGTCGTTGAAAGAATTTCTATTTTTCGTCCTCGCGTTCCACTCTGTAAAGCTTTATTTCGTGCTTTTAGGAATGCATTGTCAGGCTACGAGCCTCTGTGTCCACGTACATGTCTTTCAGCGGCTAAAACGATTATACCTAATTATTATATATATTATATATATATATATATATATACACGATTATACCTAATTACAGGTAAAATTGTAGTCTACAATTAATTACGATAATTCAGTTGAAAATCGTTCTCGAGAAGATTCGAGAGGTTGCTATGCCGTATTTTAATGATGAATGGAACGCTATTACACGGTTTTAGATTTCTCGTGGCGCGATCCTCTTAGCGTAGCTATTTAACCTTGCGAATATGGCTGCGTTTGCGTTCATGGTCGTCGCACATTAAACGGCTCCTTATTTATTGATTTACCGGAAGTTTACGACACTGCCGAAGTCTTACAGATACGCGTTTCTGTAGGGATTCATCGGCTGATGGCCTAGTGGTACAGTCGCTCGATACTTTCAACATTGAACGTTGGATGACTTCGAGCAAGGCCACTGCTGTTGCCCTTCGGTTCGCATTGAACTCTTGTTCATGCTTATCTCGCGTTAACGTCGACTAAGGGAAAACGTGGATTCACTTTGAGGCACAGTCAGGTAATTCCGTTGTACGAGATTCTAGCAAAGTTGAGAGGGAGAGAGAGAGAGAGAGAGAGGATAGAGAAAAGAAGACAATGGGACTGAAAAAATGTCCCGGATAGAGAAGCACGGACGTGCGTCCTAATACCGTAATTGCGCTCTGAAATGAGAACAATTCAAATGAGCAGGATAAATAAGACAAAACAATGAACGCTACCAGGAGAGCAGAATGTCCGTTCTATTTTAATAATTGAAAATTCCGCGTAAGCCACCGACGTCCTGTAACGTCTGGACTTTGCCAGAAGGACAAAGGGCAAACTGCATCTTTCGAACGACGCTACTGCACGCCATCTTAGTTTCACGTCTTATCGTCTCATCGTCCCGTGGATATCAGACTTTCAGCTCTTGTTGTGTGTACCTATTAATTTTATGAGAATGATCCAACGGCAGCACAGTCTGAGTCATGTTATTTTAAGGACCTCCTGTTGTTGTTATACTAGCCCATGAAAAAACATTGACTCTCAATATTCCTCGCACGCACGCATAACGAATGCATGTATTGTTCCCATAGATCGTTATGCTTCTTAGGGATTGCCTTAGGATCAAAATATATAATTGCACCAGTTTGAAGTAAAACGTAAAATCTATGTAGTTTATTAATTTCATGCTTATTGCCTAGTATAGGAGCATGGCTATTATAATGCACATATTTGATCATCGCTTACTTTTAAATCCCGTGGCTACTGCAAAGGCTTCAATATTTTATCGCTCAAGAGTCGTATTGCCAGTGTGTCCTTTGTAACGTTCTGGGTGCCCCCTTGCCCTTCTCGTGTAGCGCACCTTATGCCTGGATTCAGTACTTATATAATGTTGACCTCTAACTCCGAAGCTTAGTTGCGCATGGGAACGACGCGAGAATAATAAAATTCCCGGGGAGAGCATAACAAGATATTACATACGGAACGAGTGACATGCTGAGGCTGCCTTACGTGTACGCTGCACACGAAGTTTGTTTAAGGTACTGGAATCGTATGTCATTTATAGTCGCGAAGGTCTAGCAAGCTTTACGGAGTTTCACGCAACGTCTAACATGGACAGTACTATGACGAAATCAAGGGAGATCGATGTCGTAGCATTTAATGGCGCCATTTGTCACAAGTCGGGATAATTGGATCCGAATCGTACGACTGCCAGTTGAGTTCCTAACCCCGCGGAGAAAAGGTTAAGGGAGTCTGAAGTCTCGCTCGTTCGTTCTAGGAATCTTCGATTACTCGTAGACTCCACCCCAGTGCCAATCTCCCACTCGAGTCCTCGGCGAATCGTATAAGCGATTCTGCTCTGTCTAGACAAGAGACGAGCGAGTGTTTATGGTGATGAGGCATTTTTGAGGTTATTCGAAGTGCCGGTTGATACGCTACGACTGCTTAGGAGTTTCGTAGACTTTTTATTCTTCGTAGAATTTTCACGGTAATATATATATGTATATCTATAGTCGAAGTAGTATCGGTCGAGGTGTCGGTAAGTTTTACTATCTCTTGTGGATTTCCGTCTACCTTACGTATTCTTTATTTCACTTCCGGGAAGAAGTGTGTCCCATGTACGTACCGTCGCTTTCCGTTGATACTTGGCCATTTTCTGGGTGCAGCAGACCCAGTCAAATTCTTTGGTCGAACCAGGATGGCTCGTTGTCGATTTACCGTGGTGGCGCACAGAAGCCTTTCTGAAAAAAAATAAAAATATCGCTGGCTTCTCCTCTCAAGAATTCTAGTCTCAATTGGAACCAGGGAACGAAATTCTTTGCGAGCAGTCTGCTGGCACCGGTGTTTGGATCGAAGTATGGTTATCCCCTTGAGAGCATAGGCCGTCGTTACACACGAAATCCTGATCCTGGTATACCGTTGATAAAATATGGTACACTCCGATACAATATATTTTTTTTCGTGACGGACACGTTTAATCCGTTTCGTATCGGTAAGACAGGGAATTCTTGCTCTGGGAAAAATATTATAATTTGATGGGAATTATTTTTCACGTATAGGGAGCCTTGCCATTTACGACTGACATTCGTAGGATTTTCGAGTCTCTACCATTGGCCCAAGCAATCGCAGGGGCTGGACACTTCGCACTGCATCGGTACGTGGTGGCGGCAAATTTAAAATGTAAAACCAGACAGAAATTTTACTGGCCGATCGCCAGCCTCCCTACAGTTTAACAAACTACCACCCGTCTAGACCCACCCTACCCTTTCGCAAACTCACAGACACGTTAAATTGTTCCTGCATACTCGAGGGCATGAACATGTCACGTGGACGAGTGGTTTATTGGATTTTCAACAAAAAAATTCTCAATCGCAACGCACTCGGTTAATTTTTTGATTGGACAGATTCTGGACCTTTCTCCAGCAGAGCGTCGCAAAAATTTCCTAACCTTAAATCTCGAACTGGAGAAAAATTACTTACTCATTAACCTCAGGTACCCCTGAGTCATCTGGATTTTTTCGAGATTTCGACCCAGTTCTCATTTTTAGGCGGTGCAGACGCCACTGAAAATCGTGACAGGTCTGTTACGAGTGCCAAAATGAAACAGGACCTTTCATCTTACGTTATCTATGAGTCAGCTTAGAACGGTCAGGGTTGTCAAATATGATATTTCCTAACCACCCTGTTCCCTGGATATAAACACAAACGTGTGGTCGCAAAATCAGCTGGTATCGAAATAACAGCAATTGAGATACGGACGCTAATGTTTTAAGCGCGCTAAATTGCAAAATTAACCGCCGTCGGTGATATTAGCATTAAAGATTTAACCTTGTCTTTCGCATATACGGTAACTGAGTGTATTACCTATGCTAGTCCTTCCCGTTGAATTAGCTTTAATGTTAAAATCACTCTACGTATTGTGCAACCCTCTTCGTGCTCGTAATCATTGTGAAAGCTTTAGGCGTGTTCTACTATTAATTGAATTATGTTTCGTATCGATTTTTTAGTTACCGAAATACCAAACGTCTGACATCCAGGAATTTCTTTCGTGACATTAATAACACACGTGTTAAAGATAATAGTATCAAGTATCAGAGGCAAATGGCAAATGTGTGGACAATCGTGCGCAAATATTTTGTGGAAGAATACGTACGTCATACTTTGTATGTATATGATGATAAAAATCCCGTCTTCGAAATATACGATATATGATTTCAGTTGAACTTTCCTCCGATAGGTTTTGCACACGCTGGAATCATTTTATATATTACCTATGTGCTTTCTATTGGCCTAATTAAATTGCTAATTCGTGCCAAGCCTTGCGCACGTCATACATTCTATATACGTATAACGTTCGTCCCCGAGCCCTGTAGCCTTTTGAATTGCATGGACGCTCATATGGGGAGGGATGGTCTTTCATTGTGAAGTAGATAGGATAGCTTTCCTCGATCCGCTTTGAGAATCCATTATGAACCCTATGCCGAATGTTCGAACGTCAGGGGTTGATAAAAAATGGAAAAGTCTTCAGGCGCGACATTTCGAAACGTTGCATCGCTTTCGGCCCGCGCCGGATTCAGGCCGAGCGAAATTTTCAGTAAAGCCGATTAAAGTTTTCTGATTATTATTATTTTTTTTTCTTTGGCTTTAATCCGTTACAGTTTCGTCCTCGGCAGTAATCGAGTCCAGGACGCCCGTTGGTCATTAATAATTCGCGTTTGAAGAATCAACGAATCGGACAGCTGGTTAGAAAGTCATTTTTCGATCGGGACATGATACCAGGATAAAGAAGACGCATACCGGTAACAAGGTAAAGATAAGAAAATATTATTAACTCAAATAACTTAATTTTTTTATAGGATTGTCGCAAAAATGATTAATTTCATCGTTTCGGCCGAATGTCCAGCTGACTTTATATATCAGCTAGTAAAAATTTCATTGACACAATTGAGGGCTCGTCGAGGTCCTTATGTAGGCCTGTACTAGGTCAGTGGCGACCTAGAAAAGCCTTCGACTTACGTAAGAAAATTGTTACTAGGTTCGTTTTATCAGAATGAAATTCTAGTTATTAATTTTTTATCTCTTCTTTCTCCCGACACGTTTCCTCTCCTACTGTCGTCCTTGTGAAATCGCTACGGTAAACAGACTCCTCGTATACTCACCGAGTACAGAGAATTCGCGGGTTCGAGATTAAAATCCGTGCCGACAGTTTCAATCAGCTCCCCGTCGCTCGTCTGTGACAGATAATATTGTGACGCATGAGGTTTAAATGAGGTCTGCCTAATTGTAATCCCGGCGTTATGTCCTCGAGGCTGGGGACGCTATTAATTCGAGGCCAACGGATCAATTGCGCGCGCACTATACAGACTGTACCCCCTCCCCTCCCTCGGTCCCTTTTCTCTCGTCACCGTGATGGCTTCCTCCTTTGCTCTTTATACCTTCTCCTCTTCACCTTTATTCCTTTTACTGTTCCCCTGTGACTCAAGCGCGAATACGATTTTTCCACGACGAAAAATCTTCAGACACGTACAGCCCCAAGCGTTGCCATGAAACGGCACAAACCCTTCGCAAGGAACAACTTGAAAACGTTTTCACAAGGCGCTTTTCCCCGTTTCCGTACCGTTCGGGTCGCTAAAAGCCTGCCCGTGGTGTGGTAGCCTTTGAACCCGACGCTCGCAACTCTTGTCGGCACTTGAGCCACTCGCCTACTTTTACCAACCTGTTGCCTCTGGTTCCCCGGGCTTCCGATAATATTTACGCGTTTACATTGAAAACACATGGCGTGAGTTTCGCTTTTATCACGTACAGTACCAACGCAACAATCGATGTGCGAGACGACCTGTATACTCGCAATTTCGCAACAAAGAGATGCGGTACGATTAGTCAAGGTCAGTATAGATCTCTCGATAAGGGATGAGACAAAATTGGAGTAAAATATTCTTTTCCCATTTGGCGTAACACGCTACTCGACAGGCAATTACTTTTACAAAAATACTTTAATGTAACGGTACATCATCCTTTATCGAACAGCCTATTTTGTGCTAAGGATGAAAGATAGGTTGCCTTCGGTCTGGCGCGTTTATACGTATAACGTTAGTAGCTACCTTAAAGAGACTTGCGAAATTACACCATCTTTCATTCTCACTTGGTGAGACCACACGAGGAATGTTGTACGAGAGAGAATATTTAAAGGGATTGAAGAAATATGGAGGAAAGAAATTTAAATGTAAATTCAAAAGGTAAATTTCAAGTTTTTTTTTTTTTGTATTTAGAAAGAAGGAAGTCGTTAAGTAATTTTGGCCGATCTATGAAATACCTGCACGATCATTGAATTTAGTCGAGTATGCATTTTCTTATACGAGTACAGGAGGACGGTCAAGTATAAAGTAAAGATAGGAAAAGGATAGGGGAGGATCGAAGCTAACCTAAAGAAAAGGATGGATAATTTTTTGGTGGATGATGATGTTGCAGCAGTGAATGCCTGTTTCCAGCGTGGTGGATCATCTAACGGAGGGTACCGTGAAGTGCCATCACGCGTCACGCGGGGGTGGTGGGTCTATGGGGGGCTCCGCCCCAGCGGCCCCCCAATTCGAGTCCAAATGCGAATTGCCGAAACGGCGCCATTCTGGCTCGATCGAAAACATCACCGCTTCCGGTACCGCCGTCCAAGCAGATGAAGAGCCCTTCCAGTATCATGAGGCAGTCCAGCCTCACCAAACTCGGTTCGATGATCAACACTGCCGTGAACAAAAGAGCCGGTAAGCGTCACTCATTACTTTATATTAAAAACACACGTCTCTACTTTCTCTTTCTACGTCCCCACTTACTTCTTGTAAATATTTACCTTCTCACATTCTTTCGACGTCACTTTGCGCCTGGTTTGACCTGTTTAGTCGAGCCCCTGTAGACTGCAACACTTTATACTTTCGTGCACGGCGGGTTTCGTCGTCTTGCCGTATGAGAAACGGTAGTCTCGTCGATAAGTAAGCACAAAGAAATCGCTTGCCAACTGGTATTTGCTCTTAAACGTTCTTCGAAAGAAATTCGCTCTTGAACACTAATTATTTAAATATTAATAAATAATAACACCTGAGACTCACGATGATACGTAAGTAGTAGCAGTGTTTGGGTCATGCGTCTCTTTTTTTCCTTTTCTCTACGCTGTAAGCTCGCAAGAAGTTGTTATTGTCGTTACAAAGTCAAAACTATGCGGACGCTCAGTACGTTGTCTCGGCCGTCGAAGATGGCCGCGCGAAGTCGGTTACGTGCTAGAAGAACATCCGTCGATTTAAATAGGAGACTCCTATGCAACCCGTTGAAGATAGTCGGCACTGCTCCCAACGACGATGATTATGATTATTTTTGTAAGTAGTTACTCCGTCCTCGTTATTCGTTAGTTCTGATCAGCTGTCGTTCGGTCAAGTCGAGTCGTTTGAACGAAACTGGTCAGACCTTATTAAGGCTATTCGGTTCGTCGTCATTTTGCATGTACATTTCGCGCTCAAACGATCGTAGGAATGTATTACAGCGTAATTCTTACTACCCGTACTTGTTAGAGCAAATCGATTAGCGAAGATCATCTAATAAGTATCGCAAAGTAGACTTTTGCTTTGGACAGCTCACCCAGTGATACCAGTTCGCGTTCGACGTATTGAAGGCGTCTCGATATTTTTCGAAATTTTTTTTTTTTTTTACAAATAGCTACTAACTCCTTTGCGTCTTCGATATTCGTCATATACGTTCTGCCGCAGTAATAACATTGGACTTAAAAAGAATTTGGATCTTAATTCGGAGTCACGAAGAATTTGAACGGGTCTTTTTGTATTCATTGTTTGGATTGTCATCCATCTTTATTTTTCATTCCTCTACAAGAGAGATGCTCGCGTATTTAAATGTGTTTTTAAAATGAACAGCGTTATTGGAGAATTTTATTTATTTTAGTCCTTTAAGACTGTTTTTATATTGATTTTAATACGAAAATCTAAAATAACCTGTAATTTCATAAAGAAACTCGTGATGTCCATTCAGTGACGTAAAGCGGTGAATCGGACCATGATTATAAACGTTACGTCTCGCTACCGTGAAATCAATATCACGATGACACTCGCCAGAAAAACGTGAGATATTTCTCGCGGGCCGTAGGAACGAACGTAGAGCCATTTTCATAGAGATCAAAAAGATTCCGTAGGCGTCCATTAAAAATGGATAGCTCGTCGCCTGTTCACAGATCTAGGAAGGATACATCGCCATTGTGGAGTGAAAGACCATTATTTTCCTCCCTTGAGGAGCTTCACGACAAGCTAACCGAACTTTTAGGTAATTCGAGAATAATCGAGCCGAGCTTTATAGAACCATTAGAACTAAGGTCATGTATCACGTAATGTGAAAGTTCGCACGCCGGCTAGACTGCGAAGGAACTTTGTGCATTACGCCAACATGAAAGACGCCTGAAATAAAATACCGATTCGGTATGACATTTGTATTTTGCCTTTTACGTATTGTATATAAGCTTGTTGGTTTTCTACGATTCGCAAATATTAAAAAAAAGTCATCAGCGAAGCGTAGTTGCGTTATGGTTAGAAAATATGCAAGGAAGAGAGAAAGAGATAAGACAAAGTTTATACGGAATTGAAA
>JARQSV010000576.1:439222-452593 GCA_030142285.1 Calameuta idolon | reverse complement strand
AAGCGTAGTTGCGTTATGGTTAGAAAATATGCAAGGAAGAGAGAAAGAGATAAGACAAAGTTTATACGGAATTGAAAGAGATTACACTTCTCTTTACAATTTGCATGCTAGTAGGTATATATTAGAAATAGATATAATGCTTCTGGAATAAATTTTTTAATTCTCTGTGCTTTCCGGTATGAGTAGTTCGCAAGGACTAAATAATGTGACAGATTCTCGTTTGCGCATTGGAATATCAATTATTTAAGTATTACTCGTTTCGCTTCGCGAAATTACATATTATTGTGTCATTATAATGATTTATCACCTTGTATGTCACAATGGACGAGTGCGAATCATTAATAATAGAGTTATGAAATATTGATTATGAGAAATTCCATTGGGATTTGATGTGCTTTGCAATTTTCACGCTTTACTTTACAGCTGTTGCCTCACCTTATTTTTGATGTTTAGTAGAGAAATAGCGCTAATAATCGATAATCAGCAGAATTTCTTTTGCTGCGCGTAAATACTTGATCTTTTATCGCGGTATGTTTGCAAGCATTGCAATGCTAATCTGGCCGGGAAGTAGAACGCTTATATAAACTGTCGTAGCAATTATACGATCCAGATGGTACATTCACTGTCTTGTAATATTGTCTCACTGATTAGAATAATAAATCGTAGCACAAATCTTATGGCACATTGATGATAAACGGTGAATGTACATATTGTGTTGCCGGATCTTCTTAAAGCGAGACATCATTTGAATTATGGCGGGCGAAGTTCGTATTTTTTCGGTGGGTTTCGGGAGTCTTCGGGTAACCTCGTGCAACCTCGGATTGGCAGACAAAATGGCGGTCCCCGTGGCAGCAGAACCTGCTGTGTGACGTCACGTCATAGTTGTGTTGTGCGGTTATGCACTCGTGAAACTCCGCCATTGAAACGCGAGCGCGTACGGATTTACGGGTCCAGAGACATTAGTGAATATGTGACAAGAGGTAGGCGGTTGCTCTCGTGTTTCTCGCGAAAGTCTCTCTGTTCTTTTGTGCCAGCGTGTACGAGCGCTCCGCGATACGTGTTAAATTGGACGTGCGTTCGTGCGAAATCTGTCCTTGCGTCCGTGTCCGAAATGGCCGGTAAGTAGTCTGCCGTGTTCTTCTGGCCGCCGTGTTTTCTCGCCGCCAACAGTATAACCTGCTTACGCGCACCGCGGCAACGCGAACCTTGACCCACTTATATCGCGAGGGTTCGCGCGATTTCAACCCGCTGCCCGGCATCGCTCTTCTTCTTGTTCTTCTACTACTACAACACTACGCTACTGCTGCTACTACTTCTACTTCTACTTCTTCTACTTCTTCGTCAATTTCTCCGCATCCGCGTGTACTTCTATTCCGTGAAACTCCGGATTACCCCGCGTGCGGGGGCAGATGTGTCCGTCGGCGGCGGCGGCCTAAAAACACGATGGATTGCGGCGAGACCTCAAGTAGGCTCAATCTACCTTTCCTTTTTTTTACAACCTTCTGCTTTCAATCGCTTTCTCTTTTGCGCCCTTCATCACACTTTCGCTTTGCACTTCAAATTCTACATCGGCGAAGATGTACACAGCTTTCTCTCTAGTGCATCTTACTCTTGGGTTAACCTCGATTGCACGCTTCCTCGCTGTTCTTTTTCTTCCACATATCATTCGCTAAAGGTTATGCTTCTTTTAGAAGATTCCTTTGAGGCAATGTATCTGTATATTAATGATGATTCTTTGCACAATGGTTGTCTTTTAGAAATATTATTCTTGTTTGGAAACCATAACTTATCTATTCAATAAAAATTTATGTTGAGCATCGCTAACACCTTATCTTCTCCAATGAAAACCATCTTCTTAAAATTATTGCTAATGTTTATAAAATCATGTCTAATATGCATTTTCAAGATTGGTTCAATATACAAAGAAATGACTGAATATTACCATTTCAACAGTTAAAATTTTTTACTATATTTCTAAATGTTCTAAATGTTCTGTATCAACAATATTACCGTGGTTTTCAATGGAGTGTAACGATATTCATAGTACAATGAAACTTTGCAGCATATAATGCTTTATCGATCACATGCAATATTTATATTGCTAGAAATAATTATGTTCACAACTAGCCTCCATTTTGTATTGCACAAAAGAAAAATTTGTACACAGTATCGTTAATGTCTTATTCTTCGATTGTAGGCAATGGTGACATCCAATGGTGTTTCTCACAAGTGAAGGGAACCTTGGAGGACGATGTCACCGAAGGTAAGTTGTGTTTACTCAGATCTTACTACGTCATGAATCATAATTGTTATCTTATCACCATTTGTATACCTATATTACATGAACAGAATATCTCTATATCTCCACCATATAAGACAAGATAAAAAGCGTTGTAATGTGAACTGTTGACTAAAAATCTTTATTATTCCTTGACTACTGTCTTGTAATCAATGTTACTTTTGTGCTGTTCGCTTTATATGCTTGATTATGAAGACAAACCATAAGAAGAAAGAAAGTACATTATTTTTGGAGTCTACACAACATTCTCCCTCGAGTAAAGTTTCTTTGTTATATTATATATATTCATTTTTTAAGAACAGTTTTTACTAAGATCCCTCTAATTGACTGTTGAACGTATTTTTTCCTACTGCATTATTAAAACTTATCTGTAACTGACACGTGCATCCTCATCATTTCTTTGTGTTTATATTACAGCTGACATAATCTCTTGCGTCGAGTTTAACCATGATGGCGACCTCCTCGCAACGGGAGACAAGGGCGGCCGAGTCGTCATTTTTCAGAGGGATCCTATTGTGAGTAGAATATTGATCACAGTATACAATCAGCATTGATCAGATTTAGAATTGTATGTTAATTAGTTGAAACGTTTCTGCTGTTACCAAGAGTGTCTGGCACACCGTCCTAATGTTTGTTACGCCTTAGAATTTTTTTTCTATAAAGAGAGAGAGAGAGCTTATTCCTGAGCAGATATATCATACTTTTCGAGATACAAGTGAATCACGTGTAAATAGAGGCAGTAGTCAATTGCTAACAGAAAATGTTCTCATTGTTATACAAATATTAGGTAGCATATAAGTTTTTCTCTTGTTAAAATTAATGAGAACCTTGCAATTTTGCAATGTTTAGTTTTTTTTTCCCCTTACAAAATCTACCACGTTTTTACCGTTGAAATTGGATTCTAGCCAATTCTATTGTCCGCATGGTTATCTTTAGAGACTCACCCAGATGTACCTACAAAATATGTAAGACTTTTTTGTATCTAGCACACGTCTCGTATAACTACACCAATAAAATATATTTCACACGCCCAAAAGACACTTTAGAACCCACGTCACATATGATATTTTAAAAAAAAAATTTAATTTTGGGAACTCGTATTTGAATGTATCTCAAAAAAATTTGGCAGATAAAAAGAAGGAAGAAAAAAAACTTATTCCTGCTCATTTCTATGGTAACATGCAATTATCTTACAGGGCAAATATTTCCTTTCACTATCAGTAAAGCATTGATGAAAAACGTATAACAGATAGTATTTATCAGTGAAATATGATAAAATTACTTTTAAATTATACTATGCGAAATGCTTCTTAGACACCAAGGCACAGTGAGTTATGTCACCCTGCACTTGAATGTCGGAATTAAACAAAAAAAAAAATTGTTGTTTGAGTCAAAATCAGTTATTACCTAAACGTGTCGCAATTCTCTGGCAGTAAATGATACGCATGAAAACGTTCAAATTGCTATTGACTCAATCGTACGCATCTCGTTCGTGACGGTGAACAACTTCCCGCTATTGGCTCGGTTTCCACTTACAATGATGAGCAAGTTCATCGCTTCTTTCACGCTCGTGACAAGGTTGATGCAGGACTGGTCAGTCCTATAACGGTGTCCCCGATCAAGTTCTCAAGAGATTAATCGAAGCTCAAACTTATCTGTAACGTTTCACTGTCACGTCGATTGAATGTGCCGTCGTTGCGCAGGTTCGAGAACGCGCGAGTCAATCTTCTGTATTATCTGTCCAGAGTAAAAACAGTATACCACGACGAGGCGAGTACAACGTGTACAGCACCTTCCAGAGCCACGAGCCGGAGTTCGACTACCTGAAGTCACTGGAGATAGAAGAAAAGATAAATAAAATAAGATGGTTGAAGAGGAAGAATCCGGCTCACTTTCTACTTTCCACGAACGACAAGACAATCAAGTTGTGGAAGGTCAGCGAAAGGGACAAAAGAGTCGAGGGTTACAATACCAAGGAGGAGAGCGGCGCGATCCGGGATCCTGCCTGTATAACTGCCTTGAGGGTGAGTTTTTCCACAGTCAAACATCTAATAATAGTTTACAGAAGCACCTGAGCTTCTGTAAAGCCAAAGCACTGATTAACCAGAAAGAAATTAATTTTAAGGATTTCGATAGACGGATCGCTCTAGATTTCCTTAGGAACTGGTATTCGGTTACGCTGGTTAAGGAAGTCATAATCTGACGTCTCTCGTGTCAATGAAAATGTCTAACCGCGTCTCGCACCACGGACTAGCGTTAATTTTCACAGTACACGCTCGGGACCATCCAGCTCCAGCTGTGCCAATGGCCTTCGATATCGGCTATCGCGCGAACCAATATTTCCAAGGTGCTTGAAAATCATTTCGAATGCTCTTAATTCATTGAGTTTCGTTTACATCCAGGGTGCCATTATTCATCTCCTGGCGTATCCTCCCGTGACTAATGCCACGAGGTGACAATGGCGAGGAGGTGGGTAGGAAGGTCAAATATGCACATAGCATTAACATAATGTGATGTCATAGACATCACTTTGTTTAGGTTGAAAACGCTTGTTGCGTCGCGCGACTCTCACCTATTTCTTTTACCGGACGTCTGAGAGGATACGAGAGAGACAAGTTAAAATCACTTCTTTTTTCCCAAAATTATGTACAGTGCGCGAAGTAAGGGGAAATGCCTGTCGCTGGTAGAAATATTAATACAATATTAGAGAAGCGCGTGACATTGTTTGAGCTAACAATATCTTTGGTGCAGGTACCTACCATTAAACCCATGGAGCTAATGGTCGAGGCATCGCCAAGGCGAATATTTGCCAATGCGCACACGTACCACATAAACAGTATAAGCGTCAACAGCGACCAGGAGACCTACCTAAGTGCTGATGACCTTAGAATTAATCTCTGGCATCTCGAGATCACCGATCAGAGTTTTAGTATCCTTTTCCAAAAGCCATATGCGTTAACGTGCTTTGAACACGGGCGGCAGATATTGACTGATGTTTTCTAATGGGTTAGCTATGCTCAACAATTTTATCTAATTCCGTATAACGGCTGATCGAGCCAACAAGAACGTTCAAAGACATTTTCCTATCGAAGGTATACAGATATAGTAGATATAAAACCAACCAACATGGAGGAATTAACGGAGGTCATAACCGCTGCCGAGTTTCATCCCGTAGAATGTAATCTACTGGTCTACAGCAGCAGCAAGGGTACCATCAGGCTATGTGATATGAGATCGGCTGCTTTGTGCGATCGTCACAGTAAGCTTTTCGAGGAGCCAGAGGATCCGACTAACAGGAGCTTCTTTTCGGAGATCATCTCGAGTATCAGCGACGTCAAGCTAAGTAACTCGGGACGGTACATGATCAGCAGAGACTACCTCAGTGTGAAGGTCTGGGACTTACACATGGAGACAAAACCCATAGAATGTTACCCCGTGAGTAATTGTTTATTCGGAAACTATAGAAACGTCTTTCGATAGCCGGATTGCTTATTCATCATCATCATCATCATCATGTGGCATCCTTTCTTCTTGTAGGTGCACGAGTACCTGAGGTCAAAGTTATGTTCGCTGTACGAGAACGATTGTATCTTTGATAAATTCGAATGCTGTTGGAGCGGAAACGATTCGGCAATAATGACGGGCTCTTATAACAACTTTTTCCGAGTGTTCGATCGCTCGACGAAACGTGACCTCACGCTGGAAGCGGCGCGCGACATAGCGAAACCGAAAACACTTCTGAAGCCTCGCAAGGTCTGTTTCCCATTGACACTCGTTAAGAGTCATTCTAGACTGGCGTTTCGTGTCGTAACTCTGCTTGAACTTCGATATGATTTTTAAAGGTCTGCACCGGCGGCAAGCGCAAGAAGGACGAAATAAGCGTCGACTGCTTGGACTTTAACAAGAAGATACTTCACACCGCGTGGCATCCATCTGAAAACGTGGTGGCTGTCGCGGCCACCAACAATCTCTTCCTGTTCCAAGACAAGCTTTAGCACATCTGTATGCAGGTACATTCGGCCAGTCGGCACGATCGATCGAAACGGCGCTCCACGCCGCGCCAGAAATGACATTTGGCGTCCGGTCAATTTCTCGGCTCCCGGGTAATATCGAGGAGAAATAAGAGAGTTCTGTTTCTTCTCTGTCGTAGATAATACAACGCTACATACTGACGTGAGAGCGTGGCACGTGGAGCCGTAAGGTAGTGGCGGAGCAACGTGTGTCTGAATGGTACAGACGAAAGTCGACTAAGTGCACTGATAGTCGACTGACTGATTAATAAGTGGTGTACGTAGCGCCGTCCACACTCGGGAAAAGATCACTCTCTTACTCTGCGCGCATCCATATACTCATACATTGCACCGATGTTACTACTCTGTAGACACATGCATACACGGGACACACACGACACGAGCCAAGATACACACACGGAGACAGAGAACACACACACGAACACACAGACACAGACAGACACAGACACACGGAGAGGAGAACCACTGTCGAAGAGAGAGAGAGAGAGAAGAAAGAGGAGAACAAGGGTGGTCGCATACAAAGAAAATATACGTAAACAGAGGCACATAAACTCTCGTTAAACATACATAAAGACATTGAATAATCGCGCGCACATATGTACATAAAAATGCATTGAATGGAAGACACACTCGGCTCCCCGGACTACCATGTCCGCTAGCTCAAATAAAATTTCACACGTGAGACCGTTTTTAAGAGAGACGGACAAAGGCGAAGCCGATCGACCACACCGGTCGGTTATGGCTTACGTTTTCGTTTGCCGATTACTTACGGACAGAAGACTCACGAGCTCACTTATGCTGACGCAACGTTTTGATTGTGAGAGGTTGCCGTGGCCCTGACGTTCGAATTCCAGGAATGCCGGTGCCCTACGACTAGGAAACTTTTGTAATCTCGCTGTTTTCAATACGGATCTACAAGATCAACTCGTGTAGGCAAGACTTAATCTTCCGTGCACGTCATCGCATTTTACGTACGATCGTTAAACGACCCATTTCCATTATTAACTGTATACTTATCAGAGCAGCGTATGCTATCAACGGGACAACGCGCGTAATGTATCGTGCCCAATGCACGTGGCACGAATCTTGCATCGCTCTGCCTAAAAAGTTCTTCTACGGTCGCCTAATCCGACGCTCTCAAATAAAATGAAACAGTAATAACAATCAAAAATACCTGCGGCTAGTAGTGGCGGGATAACGCGCGTTCTATGAAATCCTGCTATTGATAAGATAACGATCATCATCGTGTAATTACGTGAAATATCTCGTGTCGCCGAATGACGCGAGGCTCATTACATGTATTTGAAAAGAAAAAAAAAAAAAAAAACAAGAAAGAAGAAAAAATAGAGAAAAAAAATGTCGCTAATGTAACATCATTTTATTATTTTGCATTTGAATGTCAAACTCGTCCCACTATTCGATAATGGCTCCTATCGAAGTAACTCTGTATCTGAGACATTAATGGCGAAAATTGCATTTCGAAAGAGTCCATTGTTTTTTTTTTTTTTTTTTTATCAACCATTCACTACTAATTTCTTCCCGTATACTACGCACGGTGTGCAGCTTTATTTTTTTATGTAATTTTGCGAATTTTTTTTTTTTTTTTTACATTCGTTTGCAATGTTCGCCCTTATCACCGGTACAGTGGAGCAAGAGGATGGTTCGATGCAAGAGGAAGTTGCATGAAAGTCAGAGACTCGCTTTCAGACGTTTCTTATAGAATTTAAAGCGTTTCTATTTTTGAGATAAACAACGCACTACGTGACGCTATTTTCGCTATGTACTTCAGTTGGTAGTCAGAGTCAAACATTCCGTCACGTCAAGGAAATATCTTGTACGATGTATTTTACGGCGAACTGTCTATTCGGTACCGTAATTCGATCTGGTTTAACGGCTTAAGGAACTACTTAAATCCCCTTAGTGGGTAATTTAGTTGGAAAAGGGACTACAGGTACATAATCAGTGAATCTTTTTACTTCGCGTCACCTCGAAACGTTATCACTATCTAAATGACGTACAAACCTTTTTCTTACGGCCTGTTAGGATCTTAATATTGGTGCGAATAATTCACCGTAAAATACATCATTTACGGAGTTCATCGTATCGCAGTGATCGTTGAGTATCCTTAAAAATATCTTACGTCAGTGTTACCGTATCCGTCGTGTCCTTCTCAAGCGTAGAGACACTTAAAGAAACAATTGAGAGCTGCGAATACAAGTCAAGCGCTTTCTGCCACTTCTCAAATGGATTCTGTCTTGTCGATGCAATTAAGGTACTTGTAGATCGTACGGCTATTCCGAGGACACAAGACACACGTTACACGCATATTTATACAGTACGCAAACATATTACACGTCGACTCGAAGTTCAATTGCTCGATCGAATTTATTGAGGGGAACGCGAATAACGTTAGACAGAGTAGAAATTGTCGTCGAATATTTCCTATAGGTTATTTATTGATAAGCGACATACGCGCGCATAAGCAGTCGACTGCGGGACTGAAATCATATATGAAAATAACCAGGATAAAGAGAAACTTGAAAAACAAAATGAAAGGTACTCGAAGAAGAATCTGACGCGGTAAGCCGACCTTGCGGGAACGAATGTGTATGGAAGGAGATACGAGCAAGATAAAGGAAGTAAGATGAATGGACGTGCGGAAAAGAATGAGAGAGACGATCGGCCTGTACAAAACAGGATTGCAAAGGGGAATGCAGGGAATTATAGGATCAGTTGCGGGGGAAAGATGAAAACGTTATCGGATAACGATCGAATGGTTCCTACGTTCATAGAGCGGAATTCTGCTGAATCAGGAAACAACAAAAGATATTTGATTTCCTAGGGAATTACGTCGCTCGCGCTAGTTACTTTTTTTTTTCAAAGGGTTGTATATTTCCTTTGACCAAGGATCCGTTTCCATTGGCTTTTTGTTCCAATTTCAAAATATATACTTAACGTCGACACTTGTTGCGTTAATGCAGATTGTGGTTCTGGATGAAAGAGAGTACAAAAGAAATGGGATTGAATGGAAATGGAGAAGACGGAACAAGAAGTGTACTTACACAAAATTTCTTATGGTTCTAGCCGTGCGAATAATGCGATGCAGGTGTGCAGACGTATGGTAAAGACTTTGGCGAACGGGCCGCGTGCAAAGGACGTAAAACAACGATACAGATGAGAAAATCCGATATATCGATCTTTCAAAATTTATATCGATAACCTCTAAGGCTTCTGCCGATCGTTGGTAATTGTTTGTCTGTACGTACGGGATTAGTGAAAAACGAAAGATTTAAAATTTTCATCAAAAGTTCACCCATTCGCGAACTTAATCCGAAGAATGAACTTTTGCAAAGCGCTAAAGCAATCTGAGCTTCTGTTACGGCGAACGCGTCCTTATCGAAATCAGGACTAATAAAAATCCCGCGGCAATTTCGATACTGAATTAAAGACTAAATCACTCGACTACATCGTATCTGCGATTCGCTGGTCACCGACGTTCATTCTCAATGAAATCGATATTTTTTTTTTCCAATCAATCCAAGGCTCTTGGGTTGCTAATGTTATTCACCTACGTGGGTCTCGTCTATACCAGGTGTTACGATTCGATCGATCGTCGATTGACGTGCTTCGTTGGCCGCGTGACGCAATTACATTTTTATATTTGTCAAGCAGTGACGTACGGTGACTGCTGACACGTGTATCCTTTTGAATCAACAGTCTGATCGAATGATATTCTATCTATCGATTGGTTAATTTTTTAAATTGATTTTTCTTTATTCTTTCACAATGTCTCTGCTCTGTCGTCGAATCGCATGATTTCCGTTATTCACGAATATAATATCGTGATCCTCCTGTACCCACGTGGGTTTGGGAATGTACGTCACTCGCTTTGAGAAATTGAGATGCCGGTAGCCTTCGGGATGCGCTTGTATTTTTATCCACGATTACGTCGCGCCTGAAAGATTCGAGATTTTAATGTACACCGGGTATATTTATAACGAAGAGAAACACCAGCTGTCACATCGTAACCAGTGATATTTGTCTCGAGTGACACAGAGCTACTCGCTCTCGGATCCTCTCGACGGGAACTGTAATGTAGATTAGCGTACAATAATTAGGCAATCGTGTACTAATGTAAAATGATAAAAAAAAAAAGAAGTGCCGAGGTATGGAAAGAGGCTGGCGGTCTAAGGAGAATGAGGAATGTACGTATTGTGATTTTGAGAGAGAGAGAGAGAGAGAGAATTTTTGAGCTGTACTTCTTAATTAATCATCGCGAGTTTAAAGTGTTGTCGCGCGAGAACCGTCTTCGCGTGCATAACGATATACATATACATATTGCATTATTTTTGTATTAAGTATTAGGCACTAGGAATAATTTTTCTCTTAATATTTTTTTTTTTCTTTTTGTTAACTGCTATGCAGGTTTAGTTACAGTAACAATGATCTGACTGCTCTGGCAACTAGGTAGGAGGCGTAAGCTTCAACGTAGAAGAATCTTCATTCGTGTCTGTCTGGCGGGCTCGATCGAGAGTAAATCGAACGATAGGCTTAAACTATGTAATAGACGATTATGTATATACACGTGTCAGCTCGTAGGATTTGCTTTTTATTTTTTCTTCTTTTCTTTCTCTTAGGAAAGACTCGCAGAACGCGTACTGACGAACGTGGCGAATTTGGTTTTTGTCGGTTTCGCTTGCGCGTCAGTTGGGTCACTTCGTCGCCGTCGCTTTAGACAATTGTGCGTGTAGTTTTTACGAACTGCGATATTTGTCATCGAAAAATTTTAATTCTGCGATTTAACCGGCTGGTGGGAATCATCGTGGGCCAATTTTAATTTACGTTGCTTTACTTAGCCGATGCGTAATTTAAGAACCGTTCCTGTGCATTCGTTGAGGCGTTTGTTGCGAAACAACTTTTCTATTGTTATACATGTAGCGGGTGTCCTGTAGGAAAATTTACCATTGTCAATAGATTTTTTTTTTCTTAAGGTTGATAAATCTATGGGAAACGACTTTGGCAAAAAATTATTGGCAACGGGAAATTTTCTTACTGGATATAAGACTGCGTGTAATCGTTTTCGACTGATTTAATCGGTTGCCAATTTTTCTGTTTGGCTTATTTGACCGTCAAATTCATTAAAAGGGCGATAAATTTAGAAGACAGAACAAGAAGATAAAACTCGGGGTTGATAATGTTACGATAATGCATTAAAGTTAGATCAGCCGAATTAGGACAATATTTTGACATACAAGATCGCGTATAAGAATTTTATTGCGATGCTGGTAGGATTGCCTAATTTTTTTAATCGTGTTATTTTTTTGTCAATCGATTTTTACAAGGCTTTGCAATGATTTTACTACATTGTCACAGTATTCTTGTTTCGTGTCTGCTTTTGAAAATTATCTTCTCGTCGACATAAAGGCGATCCTCAGAGGCACGATTTTTCGCGACAGTAATTCGCCCGAGTACGGACACGGAAAACGTCATAGGCTAAAATGGGAGAAGAAAACCATAAGCGATAGTCTCGATCACTTAGAAACGGACTTGTAATTTCATTTACTGTACGACATTGCGAATCGCTCGTTGAGATATCGCCAGATACACGTGGTACGGTAGGACGTACAAAAAGTGCACATTATCCACTGGATTGATGTGTTAGGTGATATTATGTAAACTAGGCTACTACAAGAGCTAGATAGGGAAAGAGAGGATGCCAGAGAAATAAATATTTATCAAAATCATATATTAGTTTCTTATCGATATATATATATATCTTTTTTTTTTCATTTTCATCCGCGACGAAGTGGCATTACGAAAGTTTCATGATCAATTGACAATTGGGTTTGAAAGATCTCGGGTACGTTTTGGTTGCAAATATTTGTCAATTTATCACGTTTTGACTAAATGCGAATACGCAACGGTACGCTCTTTTCGATAAAGGCACGCAACTCGCGGTCGTTATTAAATTTACGCTCAAATACTCGCGCCCACTCGGAGTTGCTTCTCTTTATCTTGCGAGGGTATCGAGGAGATCAAACGAAAAGAGAAAGAAGAAAGAATAATGAAAACCGTTTAATGTAATCGTTATTCCTTGCTGTCGTACGCAAGTTGGGTTTAGATATATCGCTCCAATCCGATCATTCCAGCGAGGTTGATGACATTTTGTGCCATAGAAACATTATTTATGCCTAATGTGCTACATCGCTCTTTGTCCATCTATTTAGCTATCGTGTCGATCTTATGCTAACAAAAATTGTACGTCTGTCGTCGTGACGTCACTCAACTTGTCTCCTTCCTGGAAAAAAAAAAAGGAAGTTGTAATCCGACAGAAAAATATTACAAAAAAAAAAAAGAAAAGATTCAAAGCAGCAGGAACGAGGAGAGGGACAAGCGGAGGTGTATCTAATAAATTGGATAAATTATTTATCAGTATTAGATGATTTTTTACGAAAAGGAAGACTTTGAAAATTGTATTTTTGGAAAGAATTCTGTAGAAGTGAGACGTAGGAGGAAAGATACGACGAGGTGTAGGCTATTCGAAACAAAAGAAAAGAAAAGAAAAAAAAAACTCTAGGATTCCATAAAGAGAGTGCCCTGTGGCGATTAAGTTTTTATATTAGTTTAAGTTAAGGCTTTATCGATATACTTTTAATTAAAGGATAAGTAGGTAATATTGCTAAGGGGTGTTTCAAAAGTCGTGCCTCGGACTGGTTTACCGGGCGTTTCATCCTGACTCTTGGAACACGACCTTGAGATTGATATTAACGGCTGAACGAAATCTAGGCGACGAAAAGTTTCAAACGGAGAAATTGTTTAAATTTTCGAACTGTACGATTGTCGCGCGGACGAAACTGGATAGCCATGAAAGGAAATACGGAGTAGATAAGAGGAAACGCGGGGAGAGGCGGATCTTGTTAAATCCGCGTACGCGTCACGGCTGGCAGGCGCAACTGACAATGAGAATGAGAGAGAGAGAGAGAGAGAGAGAGAGAGAGAGAGAGAGAGAGAGAGAGAGAGAGAGAGAGAGAGAGAGAGAGA
>JARQSV010000576.1:415619-436752 GCA_030142285.1 Calameuta idolon | reverse complement strand
TTTGCCAAATTTCATATCTATTAATAGGAACCAGAATTCGAAAGTACCAAGTACTTATTAAATCACTACGCCTGTGCAATTAGAAGTCACGAGCGAATTATGTTGCATTGCTGTTTTCAAGATTTTTCTTTTCATCGAGATCACAGTACTGGCTTTATCTGTGCCTACAATTTAAATCGCTTTACTGAAAATACGTCGAAATCCTCGTTGGCCGATTCGAGTTTATTTAAAAAAAACCATCAGTTTCATTAACAAGAAGTTTTAACCTCACCTAGTCCAACCACGCCAAGCCTAATCATTAACAAGCTTGTTACAGTGGCGAAGAACAATTTTCAAAAAAACTTCATACACGTTTGAATCACCTTCATTGTCCTCGTAACCAAGCAACTCCAGTAGGAATTCGCGTGCAGAAGAAAAATTTCTTGTATCGTGTCAAGTGCTGCAATCAATCCTATCGTATCAAGCGATCTTCCTTCCTTCCTTTCTTTCTTTCTTTCTTTTCATATGACTGTACATATCTCCTGTATCTTCAATGGGGGACATGTGCCAGATCAAGCAATCTTTTTTTTCGCCGCAACATTGACTCCCCATGGAATATACGACAGTGACAAGAGAGTCACACACACAAAATGCGACCTCTCGAGAAGCGTGGAAGGGATCTGCAGCGTATCGAGTCTTGCACACTAAAGGCAGCGGGCAACGACCAATGGACAAGATGCTTTAGATCTGAGTTATGACGTCACGTCTCGGTGCTTTTAACCCATTGGTCGCGGCTTTGTTGCTCGCTGCCTGCTGCCTTTGTTGTGGAAGACCCATAAAACGTAAACTTGGAAAACATCGTTTGTAAATTGTAGTCGTTTCACTTGCGTCAGAGTTGGTCGGTGTAAAGGTACGAAAACGTTTATTGCTGTGAGACCGGGAACTCCTTCAAGAATATCTTTCACAAGAACGACTGGTCCAACCTGGTAAACCGATTAGTTTAGAAGAAGCATAAAGACCAGTTCAACGACTGGATAAGAATTGGCGAACGGACTCAAATTGTACATGATTGAAGGAGACGTTTCAACAACCTTGAGAACAACATCGTCCCACAGGAAGTTGCAAGTGTAAATTAGCTTTTTGAAGGTACAGCCTAAAATTAAAAATTTTGAGAGTGATACAAATCTTTAGG
This sequence comes from Calameuta idolon, assembly GCA_030142285.1. NCBI lineage: Eukaryota > Metazoa > Arthropoda > Insecta > Hymenoptera > Cephidae > Calameuta > Calameuta idolon. Next base: position 435,581 of record JARQSV010000576.1, on the reverse strand, counting down.
AGTGACAGCTGTCATCTGTTTTGCATTGTACGTGTTCCTTGATTTTAAATATAAGTACTTGACGTATGCATTTCAAGTAAGTTCTCATTGAGGATAATTCAGTTTTGAATGTAAACGTAAAATATTTTGCAATATCTTCGAAAGCATCACTTGTGATTCTACAGTTTTGCATAAGTTGACTGCTGTGATCTTACAGTTTTCGAATACTAGTTATGCCCGAGTTGCTCTTATTTACCATTGATAAGAAATCACTGGCAGTCAAGAAGAATAAGAAAATTGAAAGGGAAAGGAGCTTCCAATAATTACATTTCAAAAAAGTCTGCAATTGGATTTCAACGTTGCCTGATGCAACAATAATGAGGTAAGATGCAATGTCATTAAAGCTTAATATGTAGAAATCAAATATGTGACTTTTACAATCATGGAATGTATTTTTCTTTGCTATAACAATACACATGATATAATAACATAATTAATTTAATGTTAAAGGAGCTGTATCTAATGATACTTGAAGCGGAACTAAGCAACAACATATAAAAACAATACCTCCTATGCTGCCGTAAAAGTATTTTATGCTGCAGCTGGAACTGTAAATAACTAAATGATTTGAGAAATGTCAGCATCAAGACACACGATGGCTCTAAATTTTGCGGATGTCATAATGAGGGTGCCTCCCTTATTTATCATTGATGAACTGCTTAGAATTGGCTTAGACCTTCCTACAGGAGAAACTGTAACATTGAAAAATACAGAACATAGTTTTAAAGGAATGGATGCTCCAGACACTATCGTTGATTCCTTTGGTAGTGTCTCCTCCGAACCATTTCTAATGCAACTCTTCAGTTTCAATCAATACTTCTACCAAACATATTTATTGATGATCCTTAAGCTGAGTGCTTGCTGCATAGGTGAGTTTCATAGTCACATAGCCATATTGACCAATTTCGTATCTTAGATTTTGTTCACATCTATTTATTTTATATTACATTGATTGATGTTACTTATTGTATAGAGAAAATATTGTCTCTCAATAAGATTCACTATTATAATGTAACCATTTGCATAGATATATCCTTTAATTTGTTTGGTCACTATCAGTTTACTTTGAATAGATTTTTCTATGAATTTTGGTAGACTTCATTTGTTATGTAAATTATACACGGTGATTATTTTCAAATCTAATTTCCTTATACAATCATTCAAATGTGTGTATACAATTTAATTTAACTTGGATGATGACTCGTAACTGCTTGTGACCATATATTTTTATCATAGATTTATCAAATTCTCGGATAATGCGAAAATCAAAAGCATTACTCTAAAATAGTACTAAAATATTGCTTAAATCAAATACATTTGCTCGATTACATACAACGGTATTTGCATTCTTTAAAAGAGTCGTTGTAATTTCGCGGGTCATTGTTTCATTAATCAAGGGCATGTGTAGCATCGAGCGTACTGTCATAAAATGAATGTTCCATATCATTAATAACACGATATTCCAGATTATCTTCGTCATTAAGTTTATAATTTATTTAAAAAGTTTCATTCAAAATATTAATGATAGACGATAACCTAACGAAATATTTCCATACACATTTCAGGCTCTGCGGCAGCGCTATGTGCGTTTATGTTATGGACGAAGCACCTTATCATCGTCTACTTGTACCTGATATCCATAGTAGTGATATTCATTTCGTATTGGTCGAACGTCAGCACAATGAAAGCTATAATTTTATACGTAAGCTCCCACGAAACAGCTACCAGCATACTCGATGACATACTGGGCTTGAATTTCACGCAAGTCATGACCTACGGTCCTGGATTAGTGGTAGTTCAGAATTATATACTGCAATGTATGCTAGCTAGCATATTCTGTTACGTCCATCTGGGTCCAAGATATGCCATAATTCAGAAACTTCTGGTTGTCAGCTTTATGGCGCCGTCAATACTTGGAATCCATCCGCTACCGGTAATCATTGCTTTTATAAATAACAAACGTTGAAATTTGACGTTTGAATTTTCCTACCGTAACCACAACATAAATTTGCATCTGTTTTAAACGAAGTACAGACCTCTAATTATTTTCTTTCAGACTTCCGTTCTGTATCACGCACCGGTGTTCGCCACGCTACTTCCATTAGCCGTATCAAAGTTTGTTATCTGGTACAACGGCGTCACTATGCTGAAGACAATCTACCTAGGCTATCAGCATGCACGTAACTTCATAAGTAACTACGGTCTTTCAGCGCTCGCTGAAACCGAGTGGAGCCGGCTAAACGTTCCGTTAGTGTTCCGTACGTTTTGGATGCTTCGCTTAGGCGAGCAAGTGATTCAGATATTAGGTACTCACTATGGCGAAGAGACGTTCACTTACTACGACATGATTAAAACCCTCTTGGTCAACGGTTGTGAGACGTTAATCGCGGTTCTTGGCATGACGAGCATAGTCTCACTTATCTGCCACTACATAGGCTGCTTCTTTCAATGGGTGCTACTTACCGAAGATGGTGAAAAAAGTATTGGAACTGTATCCGCCATATTGTTTTATATCCTCGCTCTTCAGACAGGCTTAACTGGTCTCGACAGAGAGAAGCGTCTGGTTCGACTATGTCGCAACTTCTGCCTTCTCTGCACGGCGGTGTTGCACTTCGTTCATAACATCGTTAATCCGCTTCTGATGTCGCTGAGCGCGTCGCACAATCCTGCTCTTCACAGGCACATTCGTGCTCTCTCGGTTTGCGCTTTCCTAATTCTATTTCCGGTATCTCTTCTGGTATTTCTCTGGTCCCAATCGACCGTGAGCACATGGCTGCTCGCCGTATCCGTATTCAGTATCGAAGTCATCGTCAAGGTGCTGGTATCGTTGGCAATCTATTCGCTGTTCCTGTTCGACGCGTATCGCAGTGCATTCTGGGAACAGCTCGACGACTACGTGTACTACATCAGGTCGTTCGGTAACACGGTAGACTTCGCCTTTGGCATCTTCCTGTTCTTCAATGGATTCTGGATACTGGTCTTCGAGTCCGGTGGCGCTATACGCGCGGTTATGATGTGCATCCACGCGTACTTCAATATCTGGTGCGAAGCCAAAGCTGGCTGGAGTGTCTTCATGAAGCGCAGAACAGCTGTTAATAAGATAAATTCATTGCCGGAAGCAAAGGTCGACCAGCTTCGAAGTCTCGATGACGTCTGCGCCATCTGCTATCAGGAGATGCAAAACGCCAAGATAACCAGATGCAATCACTACTTCCATAGCGTGTGCCTGCGCAAGTGGCTCTACGTTCAGGATCGGTGTCCTCTTTGCCATGACATTTTGTATAAAGTCGAGAGTCCCAACGCGAATAAAGACAGTGTCGCTTCCGGTACCGAGGAGGATAGAAGCAACGTGGAGAATCCCATACTTCCTGGAGAGAACGATGACGCGCGACAGAATCGTGAGGTCCAGCCGAATCGTTTGGACTCACCTAATTACAGGCAATATGCCGAACAGCTTAACGATGATAGGTGAAGTCGAGCTTAGCTGCATTGTGATATAATGATATATAAATAAATTGTTACGTATATGAACTTTTATTATTAAGGGATTGATCTCCAGATTCTCATTTAAATTCGTAGCTTCGTCTGGTCGCTCAAAAAGTTTTTAGCGATTTGGTGTAATGCGTTATTTCAAAATCGTTCGTTCCTGACGAATTTGAGAAAAATCTGTCGCGATGGTCCAGAATGTCACGCTTATGAGGGCACACGGTTACGTGTGTTTCATAGAGACTTAAGTAGATATTTTTTTAATTCCACTATATGCGGGTTCTTGTTATATATATATATTTTTTTTTAATCTTTGAATGCCATTGCTCACTTTGTGAATGAACTCTTTGTGTTCTTTCATGAGTTAACAAAATTACGCTTATTTTTGCTGTGCTACGCAAAGGAATTATCGATGCGTTCGATCAATTTTTCGTGGCGGCATTCCATTTTTTTTTTTTTTTTGATTAAACAGCATGTCTGATATTAATATTAAATTTTTTTTTCCAATCACATTTGTTTTTTCATCTATATTCTGGTTGACATCTACCGGACGCATACAAGTGTATTAAAAATTTGACGTACAAATATCTTCAATGCTATGGGAATGTATGCTGCTTTTTACGTTAACGTAAGATTTTTCAAAAGTATATTTTTTATGCTTCCATAAATTTTTCAAAGAAGATACTTCAAGTATCTTCCGTAACAGATAACGCGATGAGTTATTTTACATGTAATTTTACGAGAGTAATGGGAATTGTTCTTTTCTGAATGCACGTATCGCTTTTGAAATTATTCGTAGCGAATCGATACAAAAATTTAGATTTGTTTAATCATTCGATCGCTCGCCTCATCAAATTGATTGAATTGATTTCGATTGTCACGAAAATCAAAAGGGTTTTTTTTTTGGACTACTCGATTTTATTCTTTGCTACGTATAAGTATTCCACAGAACGGTACTTAACACTTATTGCGCTAATATTCGATAAGGACGATACTTAAATTTTGTTAAAAAATGCAGTGCAGGTAACTGGGAAGTGCGAACGGCCATCTGAAATTTCCATTAAAAAAAAAAAATCGTAAAATACACAGCTTTGATGCGTTATCTATCGAACTCGAGTGCACGCGGAATCTGTGTAAGTTCTAAAATTACTGAAATGGCATTTTCGTAAAGACTAATTGTTGCGAAGTAAAAAATTGAGATGAATGTAAAAAATTTGGCAAGATTATCTTTCACGTTAAAAAAAAATGCATGCTATTCGCGCCTTCATTTGTCAATTGCATCGCAAAAAAGTATGCAAGTAAGAGTGCAGATTGGAAATATCAGCGCGCACTCCGTTTGCATAAGAATTTATTATTACATCCTTATACACTGCGATATTTCATTTTTGAGGTTAGAAGCTACTCTTCGATTTCTTTAAACAATTCTTTTGTCATGTACCGGCGATACTATTGTAACGGACGAAATAGCGTAACTACAAAATGAAAATATTTCCCGTCTTCTAAAACCTCGATATCAAAGAAAAACGATTTCGAAAAATACATTGATCATAATAATTTTCTAAATAACTATTGCAACCGTCTCTATAGCAGCACGTAACGGACTATTAATCCCCGCCTAGGTAAGGGTTTATTTAAATTAGAATATGTAAAAAAAATTTATTGAGAAATTATAACGGAGAGGCTGTACATTTTTATTGTAAACTTTGCATTCCGTGTTCGCCCAAACGACGAAAAGAAATAACGTGCGTTTCAAATGGGGTTCAAATCCTCGTATAAAGTGAACGAATGGCGCAAGACTATCCACTTTGATGTTTGAGTCAGCAGAAGCGATTGAAAAAAAAAAAAATGTTTACCTGTTGTCAAAAACATTAGTATACGAAAGATCAATCTGTTTTTCACTTCGCGTAGATCATTTGGAAATGATGTATATATCGATTGTAAACGAAAAAAAAGAATTAATTTCGTACGACTTATTTTATGTTGAAAAAAAACTATGTTCAAATGACAACGTATAGCCGGATGGATACTGTGAGCTTGAAATCAAAAGTAGCGTTCCAAAAAAAGAAAAAACTGGTCCACTGTCAAAATTACCGTATCCATCTAACGTGACGCGCTGTCTGAGTGAGCATGAAAGAGATAATGTGAAGCATTGTAAAAATTAATTTTTCATCAACCGGATGAAGATCTATTGAATCCGGCTAGGAGTGACGTGTGGGGTTGAAATAAAATAGTGATATAATTTAAAAAATAATTTATGACAGGGTCGTAAACGGTCAAAGGTCTAAGGGGTCTTGAACTAATCAAGAAGGCGCAAGCAAGCTCAAAAATGTATAATTCAAGGAAATGGTAAAGAAATATGTGCAACGCAAACTTCAGACACAATCATAGTATAAAATATGAGAAATCTTTGAATACCGATAAAAACATGATAAAGGTTGACACGTATGTCTTAATTATTTCCATAAGCGTATACAATGTAATCACGAGAGAGCCGAGACTCTGGGTACGCCTCTCTGATACACTTACTGTAAGTTAAAACTCTAAATATTCCATAAGTAAATCTTTTAATGACGATATCATATTTTACTAATAGAAGAATGAAAAAAAAAAAAAAAACAAGAAAAATATCCAATAAACGTTATATTTTCAAAGAGATTCGATTCTACCAAGCATTCCAAACCAGTAAACACTACCTACGTATGTTTGATCTTATGCGAAATTACCCAACGAGCACAGGCTAAATTCTTCGTGTATTTTTCACGGCATAATATTCGTGTCGTCTCTCGACTCGATGACTTCACTCAATCCAGGACGTGCGCGCGCTGCGGTTTTAGTGCAATTGCATGAACTTAACGACAAGTAGGATGTGACGTAATCAATCCTGAAAATTACTGGGACACCTTTGACACCTTGAATACTCACGTTAATCGACCCATTTACCTTCATTAGGTTTTTTAGTCGCTGGCTAAATAAATAGGTGCACCTATAACGATCCAAGATCGATCGGATAATGCAAAGCAAAAACGTAACGCCGTTTTCGCGTTCGATCGCGAGCAGCAGACTTCCGTAAAGTATAAAAATACTTGAGTCAGGATCGCGAACTTTCTCCGTAAGGCGATACCTGGCGATTTCGCGAAAAAATAGTCCACTTTTCCCACGGTGTAGGTATCCGTCACCGTACGTACACGGTTCATTCCACGTACCTGCTGGCGCATTGCTTCGTCATGCGTCACGTCGCATTTTCACGTTACCACCTGCCTGCCTTTTTTTCAATTTCATCCGTTCACAGTCGGATCTACGTTTTGTTTGGATCAAAACCTACGAAACTTTACGATCGCTTTGCTGCGCACGCGGCATTCTCTTCTCTTCGTGACGTTCTCTCTCGCCCTCTTGTGTTACGTTTTCTCTTGCCCTCTCTCTCTCTCTCCCTCCCTCCTTCTTAAACTTTATTTCTCTCTCTCTCGCACTTCCACTTCTCTCACATCCCGCTCACGATGTTTCGTTCGATCTCGGAAAGTCTGATCCCAGTTGAGTGCGGTTTGCCGTATAGCGTGGACGTCCAACTGAGAAGGTAGCGTCATCACTTTCGGACACCATTTTACAGAAGAGTCTAGTGTCTTGATCGAGTTTATCCGTTGAAAGAAGAAAAAAATCAAATAAAGGTCAGTAAACGCGTTAACGTATTTTCTCTCGATCGAGGAACCTATTTTACATGGCTTTGCGAACGCATTTTAAAAAACGAATAATTTAACGACGTTCGACAAGGAATCTTTTTGTTATGATCCTACGGCAACAATATTAAGCTCTCCTTACGCTAATGTTAAGTGCCGAAGGAACGATGCGTAGGAAATTTATCGATGGACAAACAAAAAATTCGAACGTCGCGCTTCCCCTTGATTTACGCGCAGCCAAAAAGTTTCCTTTCTCGGTTCTGTATATGCGCGCAGGCTGAATGAATGGCGTTGATTCACGAGCGGCTATGTCGACGGGCGATCATTCGAAAATGTAAATTACGGCTGGTAACTACGTGAGTCTGACAAGCCATTAGGTATAAATTACCGGCGTCCACGAAGCGAAAGTTCTAAGACGCTTATGAATTGTATTAAACGTTCCAGGATCTAATTTCAGATACGAAGTATCACCAGCGCTCGATAAGCAGCCGATCGCTGCATCTTATAATATTATACATGAGCATGATTCTTTTTTTCGAACAACCATAATCGACGTCAACGACCATTCGCCTAGTAGCAGCTGGAATTATTTATCCGGCTGTGGCTCACGTAAAGAAATATAGCTAACGAGTATCGATTAAATTTTTCACTGATACCTATCGGGATTTAACTGGTATTATCTATTCACTGTGGCTTGTTGTAAAGATAAGGATCCTTGAGGTTATGTTGCGTTACGTATCGTGCGTCCCTCTTTAGCACGTTAATCTTGCTCGTGTTGAACGAGGTTAACCGGATAATAAAAAAGACCCTTCGACTCTGGGCACCAAGTAAAAAGGTCGGTCAGGCAGCTGGCAAAACAAGGTGTAGGTTAATTTCGAAACACAACTGCGTCGCGACACGCGGCGTCGTTTCCTTCCGTGTTTCTTGCGGTTATTAATAAAACACTCGTTTCAACGTTCCACGGTAGTTTCTTTCAGGGCGTTCGGGGCTCGCGGTAATCAGTCGTTGGATTTCTGCCAGGATAATTAGAAGCTGGAGTGCAAAAGGGTTGACGTCTGTTCGGCCAACTTTTTATCTGGCAATAATAAATTATGCCTAGCTAGATCGTCACGGTCAGAAAAGATATTTAACTCGGAGAACTCGTAGGCTGTAGTTTAACGGAAGAGACGGAAAATATAAGAGAAGTTCTGAGGAGTTGGAGACTTAACGGAAGGTATGGCAATTTCATGGGTGAAAGCTCTTTTACTTGTGAATCATAATTTCTAATTGGCCCGTGCAGGGTGAATCAATTTTTTTGCTTTTTTTCATTATTTTTTTGTGTTTCTTGATAAAAGTCCAAAGGATCGATGTAATGCGGGGTCATTGGTTGAACGTGGTAATATAGAAAATTGGAAAAAAAAATAAACGTTATTACCCTGCATTTTCTGTACGTAATTTTCATCCGTCATTGCGACGTCACGCGTTGCGTCTGCAATTCTCTACAATTCCGGGTAACATCCACTGGTACGAATGACTTCCGCAAAGGAGCTTTGCACTCGAGGCAGAAAAAGGGTTGAATAAATCTCGACACTAAGTCTTTGAATGTTACATCTATAGTGTGTAGTCTTTTAGTTACGAGTGGGACTTTCGAGGTCTGAATATTGTATAAGGTTGAAAAGTTTGAAAACAGTAGTCCTTTCATCGGGTGCATTGTCACGTGTATTTATTGTACTAAATTGCCAAGTCCAAAGGGACTTCTAAATATAGATTATTATATTTTTTTTATTTTAATTGTAAACATTGACCAGAGTAACGATGTTGTAAGAGATTGTAGTCCGTATTCAGAACTCGCCCTTAGAGCTAATAGGGCGATTTTCAATTATATTTTCAGTGACTTTTAAATCAAAGCGACTATTTTAGTGACTTTAAGACCGAGTTCTGAATACGGGCTTAAGGGGTATCCGACTAATGCATTGATTAAAGTTAGTTGGTTCCGTTGATTTTTATAATGGAACCAAGCTGATGCATTAATTTTTTGGAATGACTGTATCGTATAAAATTTTTTATTTTTTTTTTGTTTCTCAATTTAGATTTATTTAAAAACTGTTATTTACCTTTTTTCGGATATCAGCGCGCTTCTATGTGTATGTATGTACAGGCGTACCTGGTTTTCCCACGGTTGGCAAATACCTTTTTATTTCGTTTTAATGGAGTTCTTATGGAGGGAGGAAGATTTAGGTTCGGCAAAGAAAAAACTTGGATTTACCAGCGAACGAAAGTCTTTTCGCACAGATCGGAAATGAAACGTAATTTCCGCCATTGGTGGGATTAGCTACGATTAGCAAGAGGGGACCCTTCGTATTCGCAATAGCAAATATTAAGTCACGGGAAATTAACGTGGTAACGAGGAACAATAGAGCCACAGTGACTTCTCACTTGAGTCATTTAATAAATAAGTCGGTACGCCTAGTTACGTAACTAATGCGTAGTTAGCTGAGTACTAACGATAAGTGTGTTCCCGGGCGGAATTGCCGACGGAATTGCCACGTACGAAATTCCATCCTGTGGCGACTCCAATGGAGATCGGATCGTCCTTGATTCGCGTGCTGGTCGCGGCGTCGTGTTTCCCGACTTTCTTGCTTGTCGAAATTCAGCTGGAAACTTTCGAGTTCCGGGAGAAAGGTAACAGCGAGTTCCTCGATAGCTGTGAACGAATGCCGACTAAAGTATCGCGTAACTGTATTTCAATAATGATTAAAATAATAAAAATGTCATCTTAAACGTTTTAAGACTCGTCGTCCATTTTCTAAAGTCTGAATATTCGAAGCGACCTCGAATTCGACGGAGATAAAGTTGCGAGAAAGTCTCAATAAAGTAACATTGAAATTTAAATCCTTTGACGGTTGACGAACATTCGTATCTGTCAGTTTCGTCGCGACGACCAGTTGTCGTTTGGACGCGAAACTAACTGGCATGTCGAACGGCCGCCTCTCATTGGCCGACGAGGCAAATAAAGCGTGAAACTAAGTGACAGTAAAGTGACACTTTCATTCGTAACTCAATGCGTCTCAATCCCGCGTTCCTTCGTGTCTCTTGGAATTTCCATACCTTACTTTATTATTCTTCGCTTCTATCTTCAAAAAGTACGTACATAACCTCTTTCCTTAGTGGCAAGATTAAACGGTGCGCACAGGTGGAGTTTATTCCCACCGAGCAGTCACGATTCCTAAAGCATTAACGTGCGCAAATGCACGGAGATAATATCCTAGTACAGAGACTCTTCATCTGATCTTACATAACAGACAGAAAACAAAACAAACTGAAAAGATTACATTACAAGAAGTTTTCGTTGATCCGTCCCAGCATGACATACGGAGCTAGAAGGATTTCTTTCAGTCGGAGAATTTTTCATAAAAATCGTGTTACGACAAGTCCACATACCAGTTCGTAAACTTTACTTCAGATTCACTCGACTTTACGAACGCCGGTTGAAGTTTATTTAGTTAGTCTGGCACGGTCAATGCCTCAGTCTGGAGTTGGTCTCGGCGTCAACTGAGCCAGCAAAGTTCGCCGTCTCCTTCGTGCACTCTAGAAACACACACGTAGGTGCACGACGTACCGGAGTAACTATACGGTTTGCACTCTGGCCGCAAAGCCTTCCCTCGGACTGGAGGGCTAGAGACTCCTTGTGGATTTATTCGAAGCTACGTTCAGACAGGTAGGAATTTGTTCGCTGTCACTTGGAGCGTCGACGGGAGCCAATTGACGGTATGATCTGCGTCTACTATACCCATAGTAGGTAATTCCAGCGCGATACGAAATATAAATCTTGACAGTGTTGACATAGATTTCTTTACTGGCAATTATCATTATTACTCTTGGTCAATTGTGCATTACGAGGTCAGTCAGCGGTTGCGATCCTGTTAGAGGGAACCTATTATTACTTCGAGTAGCAAGAGAGGCAGCAAGCTGGTGCGTAAATTTCCTTACGTGGACTACATGAGCTTGCTGGGTGAACGCACAGTAGACTCTAACATAAGACGGTAAGAATCCGCGCCATATTAGCAAAAACAAAGAGCCGCTTTGAGTTGGTTATGTCGGCTTGGTTGTCTCTTTACTTACGCTGTTGACTTAACCGTGTCCTTGTATGGAGGCGCGAATTGCCGTTTTGTCATCATACGAAATAATGCGTGGGTCGCTGTACCAAATCTTGCGTTTGTCTAAAGAAGGATAGGTCAGTTACCGGCGTATCGGTAGACGTAAAATTTCTTAGCTACGCATTAACGTTCCTTTCCAAAAGTTCACGCCCACTTACTTGGGCCTGATACATGATCCAGACAGTTTGTTTATTTATTCCAACGGTTGGGATACGTAACCTCGTAATATTAAGTTTTTCGTTATTATTACGTGTGTTTTATCATCGCTAATATTCAAAACGTCGAATTGATCGGTTATGAGTGAAAGGTGATTTACGTGACTGTCACTCTTTAAAAAGAATTTATCCAAATGTAAATTATCAAATGGACGGATAGCCGGATGTTAGAAAATCAAGCGTTTTGCATTCAAGCTTCTTTTTTTCTTCTCAACTTGTACACATGGTATATGGACGCAGGGATGTAAGAGAAATGCATAATGGAAGGTCAGCTCTGTGGTACTTCGTGACTGGTATAAGGCGCAATATAAATATCTTTCTCTAGAGTAGTCTCGAGACTACCTGTACGATCCGATCTTATTTACATGAAAGCTCAAGGTAGCGTCGTAGCAAGCTACGGGATTACGATGTTCAATTCTATTAAATGTTTCTGCGATCAGTCCTGTCACAAAGTTCTTAGACGGATCATCGAACGTCAGGTTTGCTCGCGTCAGATTCGTTAATACGGCGTAACGGCAACGTCGACGATCCTCAGGACGAACACGATGTGGCTGAACGAGTCGGAAATGTTTGTACAGAACCGCGACAGAGAGCTGACGGAGAAGCCTGCGATAGTCGGTTGCCGACGTGTCGTGCACTCCGATCTACCCAGGATCGAGCAACTGGTGCGCATGAAAACGTACGACATGTTCGGCGACGTGGATCCTGGTTTTATACAGTAAGTCTTCTTGGGTACATATACACATGTGTGTATATACATATACAACCTAACACGGAGGTACCCACCTCCGTGAAGACATTGACTCGAGGTTATACCTAGTGAAATATCGTGTCTGAGCCTGGGGCAAGTAAACCAGAAGGATGAATTAGTTTCCACTATAAGCTTATGTAGCTACCCGAACGTGCCGTCAATACCATCATACGACTGGCTCAGCTGGATAGTGATGCATTACGGGTAATCCATTTTGAGAAAGACAGCTCTGGTATTCGTTAAGGAGAATAATTCTTTTTTTTCTTTCTGTCCCCTCTTAAATTTTATAAAAACAAAGAATGGAACGTCTCAACGTTAGGGAAACGTTATTCGTTCATCTTCTCGTATGGGACACCCGATATAACGACGAATTTTTCAAGCCTCTCCTCGACGTTGTTTTTACCAGCACCACTTTTTGCAATCAAGTCATTCTCGTGATGCCACCCTGGGTCGGTCCAGGTAACAGGAAGAACCCTATGGAACACCAATCGATTAAACAAAATGGCTTTTATTCGATTTGACTTTGCTTTATAGTCGATCTGATTGACAAGCACATGACCAGGGTCGTACCTAAAGGTCTTCAGGACAGCCATAGGATTCAGGCTCTCTATGTAAGCTTTCGGCATAGTCACTGTCCGAAGCTCAAGATACGTCGCGTAGTGTAAGTAATTTATTATATTGGTGGATCGAGCGAACTACGTAGAAGGGACACGTGTCTCTTGGTTTTTGTATCTCGGAGCGGTAATAGTTTAATGCTATACCCAGTTGCTATGCTGTTTATACAGCGAGGAGGACAACGACGACATAGTCCCCATAATTGACCGCGACTCTCACCGCATAAAGGATATATACGGGGAGTATTATATAAGCGAAATGATGCGGTATCCCGATGGAATGCGTCAGCTGATCGTAGCGGAAGCTGATGGTCTGGCTACGGGAGTGCTGTGTCTTAATAGAATAGTCGATATCGAGACGCTCAATGAATATTTCGAATTGGGACCTTATCGCGGATTGAGAAAGCCTCACGAGTCGGACGTCATAGTTATGCCCGACACGGTCAAGACAATGAGCGAGATTCTATTTCAGAAAGAGAGTCAAGAGCTACCGGAAGCTGGGTACAGTAAAATAATTAAAAAAAAAATTTTTTTTTCCTTCATTTTTCTCCTCGATTTATTTTTACAGTTCCGTACCTGAAGAGGTTGAAAAAATTCCTTCGATCGAGAATAATCCACGGCAGAGTATAATGCGAGGTTACTTTTCTGATTATTTGTCTAGTTTGATTACTTTTGGATTTTTTTTTTTTTCTTTATAAAACATGTATCAACAGGTCGAAACAGTTTGAGGAAAACGAGCGGCATTAACGATATGCCTAAAAGAGTGTCGATCGGTCAGAGCAAGGAAGTGCTTCTGTCTCCGGATGATACTGACAGTGATGACTATTATCATAGATATGACAGCGACACGTCGGAGGTATACAGATTCAAAATTGAGTTCCGATACTGAGGTTTAAATACGAGTGATTTTGAAATACAGGAGTCTAATGGCAGTTTCTCAATTAAATCCACTGATACGGGCTTGTCGAGAAGAGATACCGATGACGACGAACCGGACGATTCAAACCATCGAATATCTATCGACGAATTCAAAACGAAATTACGCGAGAGCGTGTTTGCCGCAACGATTGACGATTCTCCTAGTAAATTATTAAAATCGTCTTGCGTCCCTTTAGTCAAATTTCTCATTGCCAAGGATCTCTTGTAACGCGTGGTACGTCAATGAAAATCAATGAAAACCCATTCGCTACCCTCAGGGAAATAGCAGTGGCAATATTTACTCTCGTTATGAGTCTCTTGAAAAAATTTCTCTTTGCCAATGCTTTGTTGCCAAAATGCTGTAAACCAAGGAAAACCAATGAAAAAACATTCATTTAATCTCCACCCAAGTTGCGTCTGGCAATGTAAAATTTATCTATGGGTTATTAAACTCGCACATTTTATCCCATCCAAACACTTGGTTTCTCAACGAAAGGAAAGAGCTGGAGCGTCAAGGAAGAAAAGTCCGACAGCAAAGCTTCAGAAATTTGCGAAAAGGCTGTCGGAGTCTCGAAATATTACGGGGAACCGAACGCCTTCACCATGGAGTTGTTCAGCATGACACCGGAAGTCGATGAAAGAAGAGCAGCGGATTACCTTGGAGCAGCGTTCGAGTGTTTTCCAGACAGAGACTTCTGTGTGATGCTGATACCGTCGACCTATCAGTTGTTCACGTTCCTTCAGCACTTCTTGGTAATTCTTAATAAGCAAAATATCATTGCCCAACTCGTATCCAACCTGTGACCCAATTAATTCGAAGTAGAGAGTGCCGTTGCGATTTAACAAGGATTTTCCAATGGTACTGTACCTCGCTCATCGCAGCGCATTTTTGGGAAATTTCACATCGAGAAAAGCAGTGGCTTTCGATAGGAACGATATCATAGAGTTTCTAGATGGAATGCCGAAGAAAGAGGTTGTCTTGATGGACTATGACGACGCTATGGGTTCGGGAAGTCAGAAGGAATCCTACATTTTCCTGTGGGAAGGATCCGTAGTCGGTCTTGCTATACTTTGGTAAACGTGCAATGACGTAACATCTCATTAAATCATTCCAATACGCTTTTCTAATCGATATCCGTGCTTTCAGTGTCGAAACGGATGTTGATTACCTAAAGAGTCGTTTCATGGTTGAGGATTACGTGTTAATTTCAAACGTGTCCGTACACGCTCACGCACGTTTATTGCACTGGGTACTGATGCCAATATTTTCAGTTTATCACAGATTCTTTTTTCGAGAATTAATGAGACTCAGCTCGACCTCCGTTCTGTACTATCGTCTTCATGAAAACGAGGCCAGCTCTTTGGTAAGCGTCCTTACGACAGCTGTTCGATGCTTTTAAATTAATTTGGATCGAAGTATCTTTCTTAGCGCACCCTCGCTTGGTCGTTAGGGCGATTCTTATAGGATCGATCAATGGGGTGTGTTCCTTTTCAGACCCGAACTCATCCCTTAATATCCTGCTTGAACGTGATGATCCCTCTTAACCCTCGTAAGCAGATCGATTACACGTATGGCCGTTACAAAGATAATTTGCCGAGTGACGTCATACTTCATGAAAAGGAACAAAAGTTTTCGTTATTTTTAATGACTGCTCACATGTCAATGGTGTTAAGACGTGACGTCAATACTAAATTTGTTATTGTTGGCGCCTCCGACTGTGGACTTGCAATCGTCGAGCATCTTGCAATGTGGTATATTTATATATTTTAAAAAATAAGAAAAATTTTTTATTTCGAGATATTTTTCTCCTTTTTTTTTTTCATTGCTGTCTTTATACGCGTGTACAGGTCGGATCCCTATTTTATACATTTTACTAACGTCACGCTTGTTTCGGCAAATGGAATACCCTTTGAACGGGAAAGAAATTTTTTTGAATACAAAATGCTACCTTTTAGAGGACGTTATTGTTACGAGTATAGAAATCACATAACTGCCAGAGCATGGCTGAATATTGTTTATGGAAAGATGATTTCAATTGACAGGTATAACGAGTTTATTATATTATTAGAATTTTGTGTAATTTCACTCGGCATTAAAATTTACAATTTATCATAGAAAGGATAAATATATAACAATAGCGCATATGGGTACGTTGTCTTATGACTATTTGATACTGACCGGCGGACTTCAATATCAGAAACCAAAATTTGCCGAGGAAATCGATGCTGAGAAGAGAGGGTATTTTTTGTACAAATACTTTTAGTTCATACGAAATAGTTTAATGTTTGTATTTTTTAAGTGAGCTCAAGGACTTTGAAATTCCGTCAAATTGCTTAACGATAAATGACGACACGGAGGCGTCTATCTGTTTCGATAGATTAAAAAATTTGACGAACGACGACGCGGAAAGTAGGTTCTTATCGTACTTACAATGGTATAACGATTTTCGATTTTTAATCGTTACCCAATGTCTTTATTTTTATTTATAGAATATATCGTTTTATATGGTCAGAATATCGATTGCTACTGCGTCCTGAATGTGTTACTGCAATACGGTATAGAAGCCTCTAAGATCACTTTGATCGAGCCGCTTTCACAGATATGCGAAGATCACGACACAGCCTTCCTATACGACGCAGAAGTATGAAAAGATATGCAAATTAAAAAAAAATCGAAAACCGTAAGCGAAGTTTTATTAAAAATTTTTTTTAACAAGGTGGACGCAGCCGTGACCGACGCTATTAAAAAAAGCGGCACAAACGTATTAGCCGGTTGGGAAATAATTGATTGGGAGGTAGAAGAAGTGGGTGAGGAGAAGCTGATCAGACACTTGAATATCGAAACAAAAACGGAGACTCGTAAAATAGCCTGTGACATGCTTCTCAATTTTAATGAAAAGACCATATGCATGAACACGTTCAAAGGTATATCTACTTCCGGTGCGAGAGGGTATGAAACAAAAAATGAAATATAATTTTTCAAAATTTCTTATAGCCATCGCAAAGGCAGGTCTGGTTTTCGATGGTCTTCTGGTTATCGATCCCGAATACAGGACGAACGATCCATTCATCTTCGCGGCTGGTACGATAACGAAATATTCAAGAAAATTGGGCACCGAGGGCTGGTCCCACAAATACTACAATCAGGTCGAAGTCGGCGAGACGGTCTGTGACAAAAGTCAAGTAGTTAATCTTAAGTAACGAGCAACCGAGTGTCAAGGATTGACGTTGAGACTTGATGAAAAAGCTAGCGAAGGTGCTGAAGAACCTGGTCGATCCCTCCAATGCTGCGAACGGGAACGAAGAGAAACGAGAATCTAAGGACGCGAGGAGTTTGCCGATCTTTCGACATCCGATAATAATTGCCTGTACTCTGCCCGGCGGTTACAATTATCTTCACGTGGAAAAACCTGGAAGGAAAATACCGCGCGCGATCGCCATGCGACAGGAGAGCTACGTTAGTTATACTTGGCGTCCAGAACCTTCTGGAAGGAACGACGCTCTACTGCCGCCATCTATGACGAACGCGTCGATTTATATTCCAACAGGGTGACGTTCTAATAACTGGCCATCCGAGTTCCGACATTGGCTACTTCCGAATGCGACTTAATCAATTCAGTACAGTCGAGTCGATAACGTGTCTCAGTAAGAAGGTATTCGATTCTTGGTCATTCTCGTTAAAGCTCTCGTAGGGTCCGTAGATAAATAAGGGAACTGGGTCGGAACTCGAACTCGGGTCTTCCGTTCGGCCGGATGCTCTGGCCACATTTTTTAAATTCATTCTATTGTTCCAAAAGTACAAAGTATGCACTTGGAATTTATTATTGCTTGGTAGCAAGTGAAAAATTATTACTCCGACCACTGATCTATTCAGGGCCCATGGGACTAATCCTCCGGTGGGGCCCAGTACGGGGGTCTAGATAAGAGCCCCCCCTGCTCCTATACTACGCGCGACGATATTTCGTCTAGCGTCTGTCCTATCTCGCCCCCCCTCATGATTTCTCGAGTGTAGGGTTAGGGGGCCCCCTACTTAGACCTCATATACCAATCCAGGACTAAATAGTAAATGGGGCCTGGATAGCCAAGTGGTTAGAGCGTTCGACCGGCAAGCGGAAGACCCGGGTTCGAATCCCGGTCCGGTTCCCCATATTTCTCCGCGGGTTTTCCTACCTTCGCGTCAGAGGCCCAAAAGAGGAAAGGAGGAGAGTGGTACCGCTCCTCCTCTGCTTTCACATTAACGCGTTAATGTCTAACCCCATCGAGGTCCCTATAAAAAAAAGCCCCCACCCCACCCTGTGTAGGACATATACCGCGGAAAAATATTCAACGCCACGGGGCCCGGATAGCTCAGTTGGTCGTAGAGCAGCCGCCCGGCAAAAGTGCAAGAATGACTCCGCCCGGACTCAAGTCCCGGTCCAGTTCCCTAATTTTATCACGGATCCTCCTAACTTAGCTTAATGTATCTTGAACGAACTGATTTTATTCTTATAGCCTTTCGAGATCCACAATATCATATCTTTGTACGGGAAGCATAACGCGATGTTGAATGACGTGAAGTTACGGTATCAAGTATGTACATTAATAATATCCACTTTGCAAGTCCATTATTGGTATCGTAGTGATACTAGAGGTTTATTATTCATTAATTTTTATCGGCATGTTATTAACACATTTTCCATCGAGTCGTTTAATCGATAATGCTCTTACTTCAGAATTCCTTAGTACCTGACTTGTATTCTTATTTTCGTGAACCGTGGGCAACTGCGCTATTCCTTGATAAATTTCAAGCTCTTCGTGCTCAAAATCGAGCTACTCTGTTGTCCCATACGGTGAGCAGTATAATATATTTTATCTAATAGCGTCAAGTAGTATATGGATTAAAGAACTCGTGTCACGTCCATTAACTAAATAATCATGAATTTTAGTACGGAAATATACAGGGTGGGGCATTTATACCGACCAGGTCGATCTTTTTGGAAACGAAGCCTGATATAAGAAAATGTTTCAGACAGAAGTTGTAGGGCTTCAAGGAAGACGGAAGATTTCGTCATTGAATTCCTTTCTGAATGCAGGCGTTAAGGTAATTCGAAGGTCAACTTTGATTTTTTTAATAGGTTGATGCATTTTTCTTCCGAAAATTAAAAGAGCATTCATTTTTTAGTCTAGAAGTACATGTATGTTAATGACACAAAATCAGCAGGTAGTAAAATATTTAAACAATGAGAATAAATATCCGTTCGCGACATTACTTGCGATCTGCTATCTACTATCATCTCTCTCTTATCTTCCCTCACCCCATTCCGCAAGGAATTCGAGTCCTAGCGGAATGCGAAAAGCCATAAAATTTAAGCCAGTTATCTTTAACGCCCCTAACCAGATAATGGCCCTAGTTAAATTACGCTTTGCGCACAATGTGTCCCAGGTAAGCTCGTGGGCTACCTAGAACAAATATTTTTTCCTACTTATAAAATATCTTGTCACTTATCAATTTCGGGCCATCAAAATTGAATGCTCTTTTGATTTTCGGAATAAAAATTACTTCGTCCCATTGAAAAAATGTAAATTGATCTTCGAATTACTCTAACGCCTGCATTCAGGAAGGAATCTAATTAAAGGAATCTTCCATCTTCCTTGAAACCCTACAACATCGTTTCTGAAAAAATCTACCTGTTCGTCATAAATGTCCCACCGGGTATATGTATATTTAATTTGTATATAATTTCTATTATCGAATGATAGGGAGTTTACGGTAATTCGCTTATCGACGACTGCCTGCGTGCTTTGATAAAATCAAAATGGGAAGCTGTGAGTAAAATTTCTTACTTTTTCATACTGTTTTTTTCTTACTTAAATCTATTTAAAGTTTTCGTTCCTCTTATCAATTATCATTTTATTCGCAGATATCGAACGAGGATCGCGAAATGATAAAATCGAAATATACCGGCTCCCCTTATCAGGAAATACTTGAAAGCGATCTGATTGAATTTTTGCAATATTATGAAAGTCAACTTCCCATGTACTGCAACCCACGAAAATTGCGACACTTGTTAAGTGACACAGAGGACAGTCCATTATTCTATAATCAATGAATAATTATCATGAAACAGCATAAAACACCAAGCATATCCATTT
>JARQSV010000576.1:403941-415519 GCA_030142285.1 Calameuta idolon | reverse complement strand
CACAGAGGACAGTCCATTATTCTATAATCAATGAATAATTATCATGAAACAGCATAAAACACCAAGCATATCCATTTTAATTAAAATTTTTATCTCAAATTAAAATAAATCGTATTTCATCATTTTTTCCGCAATTTTTATTCTCCCAACAGTCAACACTGTCTCGTTCATTTAACACGTAAAATCCATCCGATCAATGAAGCACGTAAGCAATGCTAAAATCTTCTCCGGGTGATGCATAATCCATTGCTTGGTATGCAGTCCAATCCATATGTCAAGTTCACATTCCACAAGATTATTCCAGCGTCAACCTCAACACAGTGTACCAACGCGACAAAACCCACGCGTTAACCGAAGGTCGCGGAAAGCATAAATTACGTTTCACGGTCATGAAAAGCAAAGCGTAATAGAGAAACTGGATGAGACAAAAAAAAAGGTAAAGTTTCGTACAAGATTATCGCCCACAAAAACAAACGACGAAGTAGTTCGAATACATTAAACACGGTAGCAGGATTAATTTCAAGTTCCATTCCTACGTCGTTACCCTGTATAAAAGCCGTGCATCGATCTTCATTATGCAGCGTCTATTCATCACGACCACAAAGCGCAAGTGCAGCGAGGAGTCTGCGGATTCCTTGTTTACTTGACTTTGACTCTCTTTCACGATTGCGTCACGATGCCGCAACGGCTTTGAAAATGATTTTGAATCCGATCCAAGATATACGTCGAGCACAACGCGCGTTCGGATCAATGTCGATCTAAATTTACACGTAAGCCGTCGTCCAGATCACGTGAAGGTTTGACAACAAATGAACGAGTGTCTCGCGAGCAGCCCACCAGTCGGACCGACGTGACTCTAGACGGCGAAGTAATTTAAAAAAGTAACGGTAAACAAGTGACAAGGTACTTTGATAAATTTATACACCTCGTCATGAGGTACAGTCAACGTAGGAAATAAATATATTTGATTTGTCAATGATTATTAATTTACTACGGTTATTACGTGTTCACGCGTCCGAGTAATGTCGGTGACACGTGGACACAGCGTGCTGCGTTTGGTCCTAGGAATTTAATTCTGTGATATTTTTTATATTTAATTAACATATATCCTCGGGGCTAATTAAGGCGACCGTCGGCTATTTCAGTGTAGGAGTCGTAATTTATACTTGCCTATTGACTGATGCTGATATTGATCATTATTGTGCAATCTGATCGTCAGTAATGTGTAAAGCTGGAATTCTTTAAAATGCTTATACGATCCTTTATAATTTTAGGCAATGCTGAAGTCGGTGTCTCCGCATTTGTCGCCCAGAGGCGAGCAGAGGATCATCCGTTTAACAACGGACCAGGAGGCTGTACTGCAGGAACAGTTCAATAGATCGCCACGTGCGCCTCACACAGCTGATGTTGTCCTTCTCGCGGCGGAGACTGGATTGTCCGAAGAAGACGTACAGGTTGGTACACTTTTTTTTTTCTTGAATCATTATTAAAGGACACGTCTGACAGTTAATGGGGTAGAATTTGAATTTTTCATTTTCGAGCATTAACGTATCACTTTTAATTTTTCTTTTTCAGGGTTGGTACGCCATTAGATTGGCCCAATGGAGAAAGGAGCAAGGGCTCGGTGGAAATCTGGGTTTCAACAATTAATTATTCACCGTTAATATAAGCACGATGACAGTTTCATTTCGATAGGTAATATTAATCGAATTTTTATTCCTTCAAATTGATTCCCAAGGAAAACAGAGGATCGATACCGATATTTAAAAAGGCCCTTTTGTTTTGTGCCTTTAACAATCCCCGTTTTCTCGGTGTGCCTTAACTCGCGATTTAAATTGAAGCGAAATTACACAGATCGAATGCGTATATTTACCTGTATAATATAATATCATTGTTGAAATTTCATTATTTTATGTAGATATATTCATAGTAGCCTGTTATATATATTTGATCAAATCAACGTGCTACGTGACATATTCGGATGTTTAGAAAGTCAATATCAGAATTAATCTATTGTATCTATATCGTCCAAATCAAAATACTATTGAATATTAATTTCGTTATAGATTAGTGTCGTATAGTGTACTCGTACCTTATTGCTTAAGTTTATATAGTCAATTTACATATGCCAATTACGTATTATATGTATTAAAAACAAACAAAAAAGTGTAATACCATCTTGTCAATCTCATTTTACATTCGTTTCTAATAATAATGAAAATAAAATAAAAAATATATATATAACCTAGATTAATGATACTTTGTTATGTACAGCAGATTTAAAAAATTTTCATTGTTTTATTACTCCCGATTATGTATTTATGAAAATTGTATCGCCAGGATATGCGTTAACGCATACTTTTGTAAATGTCCAGCGACTAGGATTCATCATTTTTCGAACCACTATGTTTTTGTTGTGCGTGTTCAAAAAAAAGGTTATAAACTACGTCATTTGTTATCAATAACAAATATTGTTATTACCTACAAATTTGTAATTATTATAATTCACTGACATCTAACTATCTGTGCGTTTGCTTGGCGTGTTTTTGTCGAATACAATTTTCTCACCAGTGACAGGGCACTTTGTTCTTTTCTTTGTTACCGTCCCTTACGGAATAGCCACAGTTACTCAACTAGCGCGCTCTGTGGTCAAATTATGGAGGAATAACGAATTACGTGAAAATGTTTCCTTCGCGTTTTAGCACCTGCAGGTAAAGAAAAAAAGTCACGCTACTCTAGTCATTTGATATCAATATTTATGGCCAATTTCTTCACCTTCGGATAAAATTTATCCTGCGGGTAAACTCCTAAAACATGAAAATGATTGGATAGCTGAGGATTTATCTGCAGGATAAATCTTATCCGAAGGTGAAGAAATTGGCCATTAGTCGATGAAGAAAAAGCAAAGATTTTTTTTCATTTTCAAAATTTTTACAAGTGGAACTTTCTTCGTTGCAGCTACCGTCAATTCTTTCATGCTTATCGATTTTTTGTGCTTAGTACAATTTTCAAATTCTCCCCAGGACTCTTATTCTAGTATAACTGTCATAACATCTTTGAGGATCTTGCTTATGATAAACTTTCTGAATAATCTAAAATAAATATGACTTCTGTCTATATATTATATTTATATTTGTATATAATGTATAAGCACACAATTTTCCATTACGCACAGCCATGTCGTTATATTGCAATAGGAAATGCTGATCCATCCTGTTACTCTGTATTTTATATCCAAAGCTTCATATTTTCAATAAACTTCAACATTTCAGCCGTAAAATTGGATTACATCGTCGCGCACGTATTATTTCACATTTCTGGTCGACATTGAAGGATCGTACGAAAAATTCCAAAATTTCCCAAACCTGAGAATTTTTAAAGAAGAATTTCGAACTCTACACTGAAATTTCTTGATGCCCTGGAGCGTTCATGCTGCCTGGTCGGTCGTCGACAATAGTCCTGACTCCAGGGTACAGTTGACGAACAGTTTACAGAAACTGTAAATTCAAATGGAAGATCAAAGTTGTTATCTCAAGAAAAGTTCTCTCGCAAAACCACAGATACCGTCTAGAAATGAAGTTTAAGACGTTGAAAGTGACGTAAGTTCTTTTTCGGGCATATTAAAGTCTGCTTGAAACGTGTCGTCTGGGCTGTCACGATAAATTATAATTTCTATCGATTACCATATAACACAGTACTTTGCGAGGATCCGAATATAATTTCATAATATTGAATTCACCAAAAAAATATGTTTCAGATAAATGAGACACGGTGTATTGTCGAGTCACAGCATTGTTGATAATGAATAAAAGTTACGTGGGGTCCAGGCGGATATTAATACCTTGCTTAACGATTGACCACGAAGTTGTTGCCGCGGTTGAACTTCGTCTCGGGTCTTCGGGTCGTTATATTAATTATTACTGTGAAGTATAAATTAATCCGTTTTGAGGCTCGTAAATAAGTTAAGGGAGACATTTCCGGCAAGGCGCAAGTTTCCCCCTTCGTCAAAACGTTCTCGACTTAATTAACCGCAAGGAGACACCCCAAAATCACATCAGAAACGTAAACCCACCGAGTCAAATAAAATTCAACAATTAATTAAAGTACAGAAAAAAAAAGGCTTAGAGTCAAATTGAACTTAAAACGTAAATTTTACCAAATCTAATTCTAAACGAACTCCTCGGATTCTACGAGGAAAATTATAAAATTGACATTCTAGAGATTTCATAAGAAATATTAAACGAGCACGTGCTGTACGCTTACCAATTACTAAATATACAAAATACAATGTTGTATATCTTATTTGCTTATACAAAAGTCAATATCGACTAGAGCTGATAATTGAATTATGATAAAAACAGGTAAACAATTGTACGAACGATAAAAACTAATTGTGCAAAATCATGAATAATTCTTATAAAAATTTTTTTATTCAATAATCCTAATCATTTATTAATTCATAACTTTAATACCTATCCCTATAAATAGTGTGTATAAGACCGATCCACTAAGTCAATAGGATATTTCTTATAGAGAAGATGAAAAAGATTAATAATATCGGCACACCTTGAGACGACAGAACGTTTAATAAGAATTTATTGCACTCGACTACAAAGTCCTCGTCACATATCCAAATGTCCTAATGATAATCTACGTAATGAATTGAAAGTACGATTCGCCTATTAGTCGTAAATTTATTATTTAAGCAAATACGACGATAGGAATGCACAAAATAGCCAAAAGACGTTTCGACGTGAAATAATAAATATGATTATTCCTGGAGGTACGAAGCTCCTCAGTCTATGGAGTAGAATTAAGAGTCACCCGGTAGGACGGGCCGTAAAATCCATCTTTCCCATACCGGAATGTCCCTTCGGTGAAGTCGTGAGATCAGTTCCATTTCAAGGGGCCATTTCCTTATGGCCTGACGTTACAAAAGAGTCCCCTGAGTACGAGGCTAATGTCACGACCCAACCGTAACTCGAATAAATGTGGCCACAGTAGGCGGCTGGTTACACGCTACTTTGATACATGATTCACTTTAGTATCTAAGGGGAATACTTATTTTGAAGCAACGAACGAAAACGAATGAATCACAGTTATTCCAAATTCAAATGATTATTGACTCTGTATTCGGCCGTGTCGCGTCTTCACGTTCTCGAAGTCTCCTTCTTCCAGCTCGCGTGCGTCGGCAGTTTCGGCGGCTGATTATTCGTCATTCTACTCTTGCAGCACTTCCGGAAGGTAAGTCGCCAGAACGCCAGTCTAAAGTCCGCCGAGTAGAAGGCGTAGATGAAAGGATTTATCGCCGAATTGAACCAACCTGATCGTAAATTTCAAAAGAGTCAAATCCTCTTCCGTCATTGCTGGGTATTCAGCGCGTGCACTATAGCTGCCAGGCCTTAATGGGAAGCTCGATATATGACATTAGGATTACCGGAAGAATAGAAGGAAGAAGGAGAAGAAAAGGGTTAAGAACGACAAGCACGGTCGAAGCCAGACTCTATCTACTCGCATAGTAAGGGAATCGAACGAATAAAGTTATGAGTAAATTTCACGTACCCAACCAGGTCAGTGCGGGCATCAGTGCATCCGGTGGTGCCATCGGGACGAATGGGGTTGCTAGGTACAATATAAAAAATGGCAACCAACATGCTACGAAACCACCAACAACCACAGCTAGAGTCCCGGCAGTTTTGGTCTCGCGTGCTACCCTGTTGATGCAACTCTGTTGCTGCGTGCGTAATCCAAGCTTCTTGCACGTGGTCGAGAGTTCCGGTTCGTTCAACGGCTGATCGCAAGACGCGCTACCTCTTTCCGGTACGGCAGTGTTTCCTGAGCGTTTCAATCTGATACTCTTGGCGCGGTCTCCCTAAAAACACGGCATAGATATAGGTACGTGAACCCAGGAACATTTTAGCATTCTCATCTATAAGATTACAGGTGTGACCGAGCTAAGTGTTTTGATTACTAATTAAAGAACGACAGCTCATTAAATTCTTACCAAGAGAGTCTGTCGTCGCTGAAGATTCCCCGTTTCCTCAGTCTCGAGGTTTCTGTGTCTTCGAGCGATGACGCACGAGATCCTCGCGTAAACGTAGAGCATGACCAGCATAGGAAGAAAAAAGGATCCCATGGAGGAAAATATCACATAGGAAGAGTCCATGTTGTAGGAGCACTTCCTTCTGTCTCTGTTCACGGCACGTGGAAAACAGCCAAGTAAAGGCGGACTCGTGATGGCACCGGCAAGTATCCAGACGGCGATGATCATGACGCCAGCTAGCCTCTTGCTCCTGCGACGTCTGCTGTACACGAGCGGTTGGGTCACGGCCAAGTACCTGAAACAATTGTTCAACAACTGGTAACGTGACCTACGGTAAGGATTTCTTAGAGCTTTGTCAAATTCGGAAGAGACTTTACACAGCGAACGAGTAACTCCGTGCTAATAATCTCTAGGACTACGTGAGACAAATTCACGATGAATTCGGCTTACCTGTCTATGGAGATGGCGCACAGAGACAGGATGCTGGCCGTGCACAAGAGGATGTCAAGGGATACCCAGGAGTCGCAGAGGATCTCCCCTAGTTCCCAGGTATCTCCGTTCAGCTTGATCGAGCGAAAAGAAAGAAAAAAAAATGATAACACAGACAACCGCAGACGAAGGAGTAAGATTTGTGGGATTAAATATAAATATTGAAAGAGTCAAGATGAATCTTTGAAATGATTTTGATAAACGCACGGAGACCGTGCTGCTTCCTCCTTGGCATACCGACGAGGAAGCAAATTAAGTAAATACAGATAAGACATGGCTGTTGCCATTTAGATTGCCAGAAGCTGAAGTGCTTCTCGTCAGTCTGAGCAGAGAAGCTTTCTATTGTCCTTGGAGCGTCTTTAAGGTACACTACTTAATCTTGGTCCATCCTTCCTCTCCGGTAGGTTAGGTATTCGCTACTGGTTTCTAGACCAGCTCGAGTCCCTAGGATGGTGGGTACCTAGTGTTAATTATTTATACGAACGTAACGACTAAGGAGAATACTAAAGTGGTAAACGTAATATTCGATTTGTAAATCAAGACGTCTACAAATCGTTTCGACTCGACGCGATATCACTCGTGGTCGTTTCAGAGGCTGCACTCGCAATCAGCGTAAAATTGTTCAAACTTCCATCATGCCCGATAAACCATGGAAGACCACTTGGGATTTGGTCTTGTCGGTACTGCTTTTAAGAATAATGAATAACACCTCTCAACACGGCACTTTCGAACTACCTTGAACTCGATACCGCAGATCCAAAGGAAACTCTCTGTGCTTCGGTACGTATTTACTCGATCCGTCGAATCGAAGGTGGAATTAAATTTTCAAGAGATTCAAAAGTCTCGGGAAGTTTCTACGAGGGATGCTGGTCGGGATTAAAGTCCGTATGGGTTATCGTCTGATCCAGCGAGAGGGAAAACGCAGAAAGTTCAATCTTCGGAGAGAACTCGGAAGAGAGAGAAAAAAGAAAAGGAACAAATAAAAACAGTGACGTAGCAGCAAGTAAGATAGAAGAAGAGTGTGAAAACCCGATAACAGTTTTAACCCCGTGATAACGATTCGTGTGAATTTTACTAGAGCGACGCGAATTGTTAGGGAACCTCAGATCGATAAACACCTACGTACCCTGAATTTCAATCTAAATGTAAAGTCAGTTCTCGTTATCACCCTGACAATTTCTAATATCAATGATACTCGCTGTAGGATTCCCGATGCCGTGTGATAACACGCTTTAAGAACGTTTACCAGCCAATAATGGAGTTTATCATTCTCGTTATCGCAGACTACGCTACTGTATACCTTTTAACTTAATACCGATTGTTATCGACGACAGTAAGACAGGCGTAGTAAACATCGAGCAAAGGACCCTGATACGTGCTATCGCCACGTCTTAACGAGCTTCCTCGTTCTGGATACCAGTTGGATAGCGCGAGTCAGTGATTAGTAGTTACTGATGAGTATCTCCGTACCTGCAGTAGTACGGCCGGTGGCATTACTGCCAAACCAACCAATAAATCGGCAGCGGCCAGACTGGACACGAAACAATTAGTGACGGAGCGGAGCCTCCTCGTAGTAATTACTGCAGCAATCACCAGGGTGTTGCCAACCTGTAGAATCGTAAGGTAAGTCTAAGTGAACGAGTACCAACCGAACTTCAAGTAAGAAATATATATTTTTGCAAGACCGGATGTCATGGATAAAGCATATACAGTACAGTAGTGAGAACGGAAAAAGAATTGAAAAATTTTTTTTTTCCCCATCTAATTTCATAATTCGATTTTTTTTTCAATCTATATACACCGTGTCGCAATGGTACGGATCGACCTGCAGATTTCCATGATATCCAGGGTGCATCGTGTGTATAGGCAAACGGGCTCCACTGAAACAGGCAAGCAGGACGACCAAACAGGCACACGTAGAAATGCTTTAACGGGCTTACAATGGTGATGACAATAAGCACGGAGAACAAAGCGGCGAGCACAAGATCCGTCCATTCGGGCAGGTATTCCAGCTGTGGATTTTGTTCGACGGTCGGTTCCGAACTGTTACATCGATAGTTACTGTAATCCGCGGTCTCGTTCTGCATCGTAGTCATGTTCGATTCGTCCCCCGTTGATTCCTGCCCATGCGTGATCCTCATTCGAACCGCTGAGTATCTCAATTTCCCTCACGTGAAATGCCGTCCACCTGACGCCAGAGCGTCTCAATCACCCATTCCCATCTCCAAATGGCTCTTGATCTCTTCTTCCATGCTTTAGAAAATTTATTTCTCTTAGCGTTACAGCCAAGCGTTAATTTCACACGTACAGCCAGTCAGCGTGTCTCCGGGATGTATTTCTCGCTTTGTTTAACTTTACATCGTTGCGGCCCGAAGCGCCGAAAAGCTCTGAAAATAAGAGACGTCTTCCTCGATTCTCACTCGTATACGTAGGTACGTGTATTTATGCACGGACGATTTCAGGCTGAGCTCATGCACGTAACTAAGAGAGAACAGACGTGAAAGAGACTGGATGTAGGTTATCCTGTGGCTAATGCATTATGGGCTTAATAATTCGTTAGGAAGAGTCATGCTTATATCTGTTTTGAATTTTCCCGCCACTCGTTCTAGACACGTTTAACCGTTTGGACTGGTTTACTGATAGCGCTACCTTGCCAAACGAACGGAGTATCGATCGTCCGGCCGATGAGTAAATAAGCTGAGAGTTGCAGAGCTTTCGCGATTGCTTTGATTTACATTGGCTTGCAATTTGAATGCTTTTAAGGGACTGTGTTATGGGGACAGGATGGGACGATTCTGAAAGTAAAATTTGAGTTAAGAATTTTGTGCCTCCTTTGGAATAAATCGAGCGACAGGGTAGAGTCATTGAAAGTTTTTCCGTCAAGATTGGTGACTTACTATTTTCGACGTCGGTAAAGTTCGTGAGGGTTTTGCGGGCTTCGGACTCTGCGGACGGGCACGTAGGCGGGTTACGTCAAATTGTTTGGAAATGCTTGAACTTTCTCGAACCTTTACGTTATTCTCTGTACGTCGTAGCGGAAAGTCGTTTAACGTCGCGCTGAGGCTTTTTTCCTTTCTCGTCAACTGTTTCTGAATTGTAAACCGTATCGCTTTGCGCTGCTAGTTTACTCGCAGTAAGGAGTGGACGAGTTGGGTCTGTGGTTGGGCGATGCACTTTTTTTGCAGCGTAACGTCAAACCACGAAAGAAGATAAAAAAAGTAGAGTATATGGTAAAATACGGAAGCAGTTTGACCACAGCGGTAGGAATGAATGTGTAGGTTTAAATGAAGGCTGGCTTATGTTTTTTGTTTTTTAAAGTGCAATTTTTCCCGGTGCAGTTTGAGTGCACGTCAAACGTCAAAATAGCTGGACGACACTCGCCTTTTATCGATATTGAAATTTCTTCGCCAGATTTTTCTTTACCACGGGACTCGGCTCTAAATTCAAATGGGAAACTAAAGTTGGTACTGTTTCAGCGGATCTTTTATTTATTCAGGACGTTATATCGAGGGCAACATATATGAAGTAACTATTTCGATGAAAAATTTAGCAGAGCTTATAAATGTAGCAGTGTCCATTATCACGATTGCCTAACAATTGTACGCGAAGAACGTTCTCTTGATTTTGAAGATTACGAAGAATCAGCGATTTTAACCGAACGTTCCTCTCGTTTATTTTTAATGGCTTTTTAAAAAATTTGTTTTAACGTATGTATGCTGGAATTTCGATTTTGATATTTTTACGGTGATTAAGGATCTACCGATGACTATGGCAGACGTCGCGCAACCCTAAACTGCCTTGCGAAAAATAATTTTTATTAGAACAAAAGGCAGCGACTCTGTTCATCCATCAAATGTGTCAAGCAATTGTCGGTCATGGGTACCAAAACGTGATTTTGAGTTAGTTACTCGGGTGACGTTAATATTTTGGTCCTTTCGTGTGCTATTTATTGGTGATAGTTTTATTCGGGAATTCCTTGAAAAAATATTTTGACAGAAAACACATTTTTATGATCCGTCACGGTATCGACGATCGCATAATTCGACAAGCTAACGATGATGTATATTCATTAGATTTTATTTCTACCTCAAGATTTTCATACTCTCGTAAGCAGTGTTTTTCAAAATTCGGGACAAGGGTCTACTAACGAGTCCGTAGAAACTTATGCAACAAAATATATACCCAGGCCTCATCAACGAAGCACGTTACTTCACGTGATGACCGTACGTGAAGTTTTTCTAGGATCTTCGTACATACATGCGTATACACAGAATCGATGAAAATTAATAATTTTCTGAATGATTGTCCATTTTTACATGCAATCGATGGATAGGTCATAATCATAGTTCGGAAAGATCATAGGAGAGACTGTTACGTAATTTTTAAAACAGGAAAGGTTTACGTTTCGCAGATATAATAAAAAATGAAAAATTTTCATAGAACAATATAGAGTTTAAATAATAATAATAATAATGTGTATTTGAAATTTGTAAAAAATTTACATTTTCCAAATAGCTAAAGTCTGTAGATAACGATTTATATGTATCATCGATTGTGTTTCCATCGTGTAGGATTTCAGTGGTATTAACCAATCATGTGCGACATTTGAGCAGAACATTCGAGCATGATTGGTTGATCCTACCTAAATCCTGCACAATAGAAACGTAGCCATTGTCACGTAAAGCTGAACAGGAGAAGGATTTTCGGGCAGCCTCGTGCAGCAACCAACCCGACAGACTGAAATAGAATAAACAGTCGTCGAAAAAGCCAGCCGAATGTCCACAGTGTGTACACCCTTTGAATTTTCTAGAAAACCTTTGGGAAATTGAAGTCACCTTCGCCGGAGAAAAGTACGTCGTAAACATTCTTAAAAAAAAAAAAAAAATTTCACAGAAGGCTCGTTATGACGTTTAAGAGACCATAGGGGCTACCGATTCTTCTATAATTAAATAAAACGAAATAGTCTGACCAACTCGGCACGAAGCATCCAGACTTGCTATAAGAATACGAGATACTTTCTGTTTACATTTATATTAGTGCATTTCT
>JARQSV010000576.1:377027-403841 GCA_030142285.1 Calameuta idolon | reverse complement strand
GACAGCGCAAAGACCCTGAGACAGGGTATGCGGCCCAGGAGTAACCAGAAGTTGGCAACAGACGGGACTTTGGATTTATAGCGTAGAACATAATTTCATCGCGGCTAGAATAATATCTGATGACTTCTAAAAAGTTTACAAAAAAAAGTATGCATATTTTAAATTGACCGCGATAAAATGAGAGGGTTAGATACTTTTCGATTGAGGGCCAAGGGCTAATACATTGTACATACATAGCATATAGGTATACTTAACAGTCCTAGCTTTTTCAGCCATTCTCAACCACCCTTTTGCTTCAGTCTTCTCGTCAGTTTTGGTTATTATACAAGCAATAAGGGCGTCTCGTCGCACTGAAGATAAATTGCTTTCAAGACTTACTGACTTTGCGACAGTGAATTGCACTTTTGCAATTGCAATTTTTTTTTTTTATTACGAACTCGTTAGCGCCTTTTTTTAAACTGAAATTAAACAGTTTTTACTTTGTATCTTTAGGAAAATTTTCACAGGCTCATCGTTCTTACTTCTCTTTCTTTTACTCTTATCGATCCACTTTTCCTTCATACGTCGAGAGACAAAAAGTAAGGTCGTATATGCAAGTGCATATCTACTTAGAATTAAATAAAACGTATATAATTCAACCCAGGACACATTTTGGAATGTGAGTTTGTCCTTGGAGAAAAATACATTTTTCTTTCTCGAGCATAACTAGGTGTCGCCATATAGTCGTATGTTGTTATTATAAATATCGGAAAAGTTGAACATTTGCGAAATATTTTTATCGCGTCATTTATGCTTGATTTCTCCTTTAAACCACAATCCGCGCGTTGCAGTTGGTGAGGAAATTTTGGAACTGCGCATGCGCGTTTGTACAATCGCAAATGCATAAATGCATGAATTTCATGTTGGTTATGTCCGAGCATCGCGGTTGTCTTTTGATCTCTAATTTTTTGTTATACATACAGGATATACTCGAATATGTATTTACATGTGCAGTGTGGACGGCGTAATTACTTTCTGGCAATTACGTAACTGGGATTTCGAATTATTTCGTAATAATGCACGGGGGCAGCTTGCGACTCGTGGAACACTAATTTCTATTTACCCGAGATGATAGCGGTATATAACGTGTATATCTAGCCCCTGAAAGTCGTACATAGCGAAACGCCATAATGGAAATTGCCAGTTTCGTAAATGTAAACTCGCCGCTTAGCGCGGCATAGAAATTCATAGATAAATTTGAATTAACACAAGGACCCAAGTAACGCTATGAATATTGGTACAATTGGCTATGGGTTTATACAGATAGGATAATGAAATTTCAATTTTGTCAGTTTACAAGCTCATCTAGCGAATTGAATCGAATGACATATCCGTATACGGATACGTTAACGTTTCAATAAAATGACAACAGATGGCAGCACTGCTGTTGGAAAATAAGTCGGACTGCACCGATTACTTTAACCAGAAGCTATAATTCTTCGTAGTAACTCAAATATCTGGCAAACTAGGCTAACTGGAAAGCCAAACGTTGTAACAAACAAGAACGAAACGTACGGTCTTTCCACGTTGAATAAATGCGGGGTAAGCTGACAATAAGAAAAGCAAAATTTAAGCCCAGTCTAAATCCAATATACCGCAGACCGCTTGACAGTTTCCAGTATAACCTTATTTACAGAGTGGTGAAAATTCGAGTTCTAACCAGTATTAACTAGTCGACCGTACTCGGAACGTAGTGGAAAGAAAGGTAAAATAAAAAGTGAAAGAATCTAGTAGACAATTGTCGAATAACAATTAACGAACAAAATAGTGCTTCATTAAATACTAATAATGAAATCCAAACTGTACGTTCTTTATCGAGCATAGAAAGAACACGAGCTGTACAAAATTCGTTCTCAAGACGTCTAGTCCAACTGACGTTATTTTTTTGGCAGTTTAAACGTGACTGTCTTACCTGCAACTCCATTTGTCCAGCAATCAACTACACGTAGTTGATAAAAGAAATTTCAGTTGTAGAAATATCGACGTGTCGCAGTAAATTCACTTTGGACGACTAAATTCCAAAAGGTTATAAAGTGAGGGATATCGACTAAGTGAAATGAAAGAAAATTATGAACAAAGATTAAATCATAATTAGGATATTTCAAACGTGAGTATCATTATCTATATAATCTACTTTGAAAAATTTATCGTCGCCGATCCCATTAGTATTAAAAATCCTTCAGAGCTTTCCCGACGTGCCCGAACTATCCGTCCCAGACGATGCTGGTCGCTGCCTACGTATGCACCCTGGCACATATAACAGAGGACGGGGGTAATTGCACTCACCAACGGGAATATATAACGAGGTATGGTAATTTTTTTGGGATATATATTTTCCACCCCGGGAAGATTCTACATCGAGATTATCCGTATAGATATAGATATACATATGCACAGTGCGAGTTAG
Organism: Calameuta idolon; assembly: GCA_030142285.1. NCBI lineage: Eukaryota > Metazoa > Arthropoda > Insecta > Hymenoptera > Cephidae > Calameuta > Calameuta idolon. The sequence continues at coordinate 401,395 of JARQSV010000576.1, read as the reverse complement.
TTCCACCCGTTAACCCTTTTCACAACCAATCTCACAGCCATGATAGTTAATAATGACCCGAGGTCAAATCTTTTTACGTGAGAAATCCGTCACTTTTATTGACTAGTAATTACACGATAACCCACTGGTTATAACGTAATTCTATCACCCCTTTTTTAAATCATCGTTATCATTCTTTCATTGATATATGATCGTCGTATTATTATTTATATTAAAAAGAATCACTGAGGTCGATGTATCGGGATTTTTGAATAAATTAAAAATTCAAGGGAGAAGAACAGGACGAACAATGCCGACTGTGATAACACATTCGTCCCTGACGCTGACATGTCGAGTAGTCCAAGTACTGTCGAGCTTTTCTCTGTCTAATCTAATTAGCTGCTAAGTGACATCAGGCGAGACCTTAGGAACGCTTCATTAGGATGACAAATTCGGGTTAAATTAATCTTCTTGGCTTATACAGAATGAGCCGAATAGAGAAGGTAAGACAATTGGTCCACTCGTCCAAGGTAGCTATTGCAGACAACATTTTATTGTATCAGTATTTTTTTTTTCTGATTTTTCATTTTATTCTTTTCACAGCTTTGTACGCTTTGCACGAATGGCCGTCTTACACTGTGAATAATCTCTATGCCGAAGTCTTTTAAATTCAACATAAGTTCTATAAAAAGGAAAAAGAATATATCCATGATGTAAATAGCAGGATAATATTATAGCCTGATCGAATCTTCAAGATGTTGGATAATGGTATCAGCTGTGAACGATATGGAATAAAAAAGCATAAGGCAGATGGCGCTCTCGTCGTCACATAAAAGAACACTAAAATAATGCTATGGAAAATAGCTTTCGTTATACGTTCTTCGAAATAAGATATTTTACGGTTTTTGTGCTGATGGACGCGATATTTCGAATTTTCAACATTCTTATGCTCAGTTCACATGGGATTCCGAAAGTTCTAGAATTCGAAACATGGCATTCGGAGTAATACGACCTATGAAGATTTTCGGCCACTAGCACAAAACCTATAAAATGTTTTAATTTAAGGCAACTACGCCGAAAATGATTTTCCATGAGATTGATGCGGCGACTCAACTTGGAAATATTATTTATTTTGACATCCCCATATATCACGTAGGACGTTATAGCTGTTATCGATGATGTCATCGATCCGTTATCAAAGTCTACGTAAACTTTACAGCCACGTATCATATCTGGAAAGAAAAAGACTTCGACTTATATTTTATCACGAATTTCTATTGTATATAAATATTCGAGGTTAGAACTTCGTGTTCTTATTCTTGTACGATTAAGTCTATCTTTCTTCCAGGTAAACTAACAAGCACTGACTTACTTTCGGTTTGCGATATTTCGCAATTAACGTTCTAGTTGATTTATTTAACACGGAAGGCGCTGCGGAGCCTAATCCGAGTAGTAAAATCGAGCGGCCGCCCTCTAAAAATATGAAAGACAAGAAAAGTTCTGGAATTACTTTACATCCCATCATGTCGCGCGAACCTTCACTTTACTCCGGTAACAGCAGACTTTTTAGGTTAGATACTGAATTAAAGTAGAAAAAATAAATGAAAACCGTTGACGATTTCTCGTCGAGCCCGTTAATGGGATTCTTAAATTGGCACACCTGTGTCTTCTCCTGCCGTTTATAATACTAGCCATATTGGTACTATTGTTCATTTCCTGTAATCGTGGTAATCCCAACGTTGTAGAACCACATTGCTAACACGGCAATGCAACGTGTAACATGTACCCAATTCTGACTGCGCTAATATATCGGTACACCACCACTTGACCCTGTATATCCCTGATAGTATATTGCTGCGTGCACTAGGTGATAGTTAATGCAATATACGTCACGAACTGCCATGATATAAGCACGCATCTCTAAGCACATGTGATATGATCCTGATAATGCAGGTGTACAGGAATCATAGTTTCAAATAACCCGCCAAAAATATCATGTGAAATTCAAATTTTGCTCGAAGCATGGAAATTTAATATACATAGATAATTAAAGTGGCTTATCGAAATAATATATGCGCAAAATTAGATATCGATTGAGAGGCGATTGTGTACCAAATTTATGACGTTAAAGGGATATTCTACTTTAGTGGTAAAAAAATGTATTTTTTGGGGAATTTTTTTAGAACAGTTATTCATGATATAAATTTGAAATTTTGATAATATATTTATTGACGTTATTTAGAATGTGTCTGTTTGTGGCATGGGCTGGAACCAACCCATAAATCTTCCAATTTTCAAAATTTCTTTATAAATTATGAAACGACTTTAGGTAAAAAAATTTCGAATGGTTTATTTAATTTTAAAAAAACTATTGCATATGTCAGAGCTTTTTTAGTCCATACCATAGTGACGTATACGTTTAATAAGCATGAAAAATTCATGGTCAATATCTTTGGTAGTTTTTGAAAAGTCAACAGCGCAAGCTCAAAAATTTTGGAGTACAATTTTTTAAATCTTGTTTTATGCCCAATAATAGATTTTTAAAACTTACAGGTAATTACCTATTTCAGGATCATATATTAACCCTTCCGCCTCCTCGTAGAATTTCTATGCCATACAATTTTCGCTTTTCATCCCTCTTTTGAAGCTTTTGACGCACGACGCTCGACTGCCCCTATTCATTTATTATCTTCAATATCAATAAACTTTTTTTCTTGAAAACCAAATTCAATTCCTTTCAGCTCCATAATTTTTAAAAAGGATAGAAATCCATCATTAAATACACAGGCGTTAAACCACTGAATATCGAAGAGCGAATTGTCAGACAAGTTCCATAGACCTAACTGTACAATATGAACTTTTCCAATGGTATTATTATTTATGTTCTCAATAACACAAAGAAACAACATAAATTCTACACCAATTTGCATTAGCGTGCCATCCTCTTAAGCCCAGCTGGGAATTTGTACACAGTCACGAAAAAGTCATCCGAATGGGTTACACATGTCCGTCAAGAAGGATTTTTAAAGAAATCCGACGCCCAAAAGTCGACTTTCGGACATGGATTAACTTACAGATAACTTTTTACTGGACACATGTAACTCGGCCGGAAAACTTGTTTGCAATATAAAAATTGCTACCTGGGATCTCACTGCCATAAAGTATTCGAAAATACAAAAAAAAAAAAAAAATTGTTGAACCACGCAATGTAAAATACCCCCCTAATCATGACGTAAAGGCTGACAAGAAACTAGAGCAATTTTCTTTTGCCTGACTCGAGTTTCACATTTCGACCATTTTGTAATACCTAAAACGTGATCTGCAACGTGAAGATACAGTTGAAAGGTTGTAGATATTTATGTCCGGTGAGTATTCATTCGCCGTCAGACTCAAAGTATTAAAGTGGGACGCAGGACTAGGGATTTTAATATGTGAAGTTGAAGCCACTATACCTTTTTTAATTTCCATTTACGCCGTTCGTGCTCGTCAGTTATTTACTTCGTACACGGCAAAGATATATAATCTTGTCTACAGTTGAAAATAAACAAGATGCTTATTAGTTTTAAGTCAGTGACTCTCTGCTTTGCCTGTACATTTTTTTAAATATAATTATTATAGGTCTGCGTGAAACTGTTCAGAAACAAAGTACCGATCGAGGTTAACTTTTACGTTTAAGTTTTACAAAATAAATCGTGATACATATACATACATATATGCAATGTATAATGCAAGGTTGATACACATATGCATAAAGTGACTTTTTGTATATGAATATTTTTGTCGACAATTATATTACATTGCAGTAATTCTATGTGAACAGCATCTAATGCTACTTAATGCCTTAATAATATCTCGGTATGTTTATACAGAAATTTAATCCCCCAGTAGTCACGTTAAAGGGAAGATTGTTTAACATTAAGATAAGCGCATATATCATTGTTATTTGCTTGCAATGTCTATTCTATTTCAGCTTCAACTACTTCAACGTTATTAAACAACCTTAAAACTGTTATAAATGCAAATCTCGAAATCCAACGATTAATTGATTTTATTAAAATTTTAATTGGCCATAGCTTCGTGCTACAGTTTTATGTAGAGAGGTAAATGCTTGTGGCTATTTTTAGAAATGACTGTTGCGTAGGATGTCTGGACTTTTTTTTGCACAATCGCTACTCGAAGTAGAGTAAAATGATAGACGCTTTTGAGTAGCCATGTTAGTCCAATACTCAAAGCTAAAATGATGCTTTAAACTGCAACACTCGTATCAATATAGGAACTAATCATGGATATTACATACTTCGCGAATTATAACGGGTGACAAAACATTGTTCACTTTGAATTAAAAAAATAACAGATCTGTGCGAGAAGGGTACGGAAGGGGAGTTTGTCAAGGGTCGGGACAGAATTGAACAAGGAACATGGGCCCATAAATCGTGAGCGCAAACCCAGTTTCCGTAGGAACGTTAAAAATAAAGTTGCTTGTGGATACCATAAATTACTACAGAGTCCATTCGCGTACTCATGGGTTTCCAACCCTTCTGAAAGTGTTATGGGACTTTTTATTTTTTATTTTAGAAGTGAATGTAACGATTGTCAACCGATTTTTTGCTCCATAAAACCAAAGCTCATACAGTATTTTAATTAAAGCTCGAGCAGTTATTGCAACAGTTAATATATTACTATATACTATGTACGATTTACCTAACCTTTCTAGCATCCAATCGCCATTAAGCGGCAGGGACGTAGTCAGGGAGACTAGTCACCCCAGACATAGTAATCACTGGTAGGTAATACGCTACGTGAAACGCAGTTTAGCGACAGCAGTGCCACCGGTGGCAAAACCCGTAAGCTTCAAAGCTTTAACGGTCAGTGCGGCAAATCGGTCAGTGTTAGAAGTATCGGTGCTCGATGTCGGATTGAATATAGAACGCAAGGGTATTCCAGGGTATTAAGGGTGAATTTAGGTCATTCGGATGAGCTGATACTCGTTTCTGATAACATTCCGTTAACTGTTTAGAGCAAGTTTATAAAAATTTTCATGGCATAAGTTACACAGTTTTTTTTTTTATCAGAGTAGTGTCCTGAGACGTTCTTAAGAAATGGCGGAATATGACTTCTTCGGTGTAAATGCCAGGGCGAATATTATTTTGTACACTTCAGTTAAGTTAGATTAATGATCTTGAGGACGTGAGGGTGAAATGACAAATGATTACTTTCACGCGTTGAAATACACGGGACAATCAGACGAGGTCTTCTACCAAGGGATGCTAATTACATTGGTAACCCTGATAGAGGTGTTAGTGTTGTGGTTCGTCGATACTAGGACTGAATGCTACGTCAAGCAATACAGGAACGCCTATTAAATACATCAACTGTGTACAGATATGCATGTTAAAGTTGTGGCTGACACCTGGGAGGTTAGTGAATGAAGGCAGTGAGATAAACGACGCCAAGTAACCTCTAAAATTTCGAGAACAACGTTATCATCGACAAGGAAGTTCCTAATCTAGTCGACCTTTGCACATCGAGCCACCTTCAAAGGATATTTTCGAATAGAGATGCTCCAGGAGCTCACCATGTGCTGCGTGGAATTCGCACCGAGTGTTACCAAGTATGTCGTAACAGAACGGAATTATGGTTATGAAGAATGGTTCTAAAGATTTTTTTAATATTAACTACACGTATCGGCAACGTAACCAGGCAGTGTATAATGAGAGAATTTGCTTTTTGACAGTCTAAAAGTGACTTGGATTTAGGTGCTTTGTCTGGGTACGTATATTTATAATAAAGAATTTAAGTCTAATGTATTATCATTGCCGTTTTCTGTGACCCGTTACATAACAATTTTAACTGTGCGTTCGGATACTTGTATAACGTTGCTGAGGACTCGGGACAGAAACCTTGTAGGATGAGAAATTAATGGAGCAAAATGATAGGCTGCCAGGAACCCTTGTAATTTCGTGAACAACTTTATTATCGTGTTCCTAGTTTTCAGGTCTTTTCGACTATCAAATTCAAGCGAGTTCCGACACTTCGTTTATACCCGGGATACTATAGGATTCTCATAAAGGGAATGTGTCTTATTTATGGAGAAAGCGTGGAGAAGAAACTGCTAAATTTATAGTACTTCCGTGTACGTCTATACGAGTGTATTTAAGTTTGCAAAGATAAAAAAAAACTTTTTTTTAGTTTATTACGACGTTCAGCCTTGTAGGTGACGCTTAATAGAAGGGGTGCAAAGGTCTATGTCATAAATAAATTAAATCCAAAAACTTAAAGGAGACCTTTTTGTTATCTATACCATTTATCCAGCGGAAGCAAAGGGATGAAAAAAAGTATTTATTACTATTTTTTATAGCGAAAGGGTTACAGCTCTTACTTCTACTTAAATCCAATCGCTTTAACCTTTCGTGAAAGATTGTGTTATAATCGAAAGCGCGTTATCTCACAAAGCGATAGATTTAACTTCACTTTGAAGTACGTGTATCATCATTGGAAAAACTAGAATTCGGTTCACGGAGTTAGTTTATTTATTTTTTCCCGTTAGATATCTCCGTGGGAATTCCATACGATTCGCAGACTACATGCGGATATTGCCAACTTTTTTTTTACACGGTAACCATTTAGAATACAAATCCCATTCCTTTTTGTAGACCAGCATAGCCCACTGTAAAAACCTTTGCAATTTCCCGACTGACAGCTTTCGCAATATCATGCGGAGCAATGTTCAGCTCGGTCGCCAATCGATAATTTGAAAAAAAAATAAAAAACGGAATGATCATACGACACGTGTGTATCTAATTTGGGCAACTACATACTGATAGAGTTTATTTGTGAAAATCCAAAAAGTCGATAAACAATGTCTAAACATTGAAATCGATGATAACGATACTTTATGCGAAATTTAACTGTACGTTTCAGATATTTTTTTATTATTCTTTTTAATTGTCATTCATACATTTTTTTTAGTTCACCACCCCTCTCCTTAGCCTTTTCAACTGTAATATTTTGTATTGTGTTTTGAATGTCATGTGCATATCAATTGTTTGCACGATAGGTTATGTACCATGTCAGTTGTCAGATATTAAATGGAAACTATAGGTAAGGCTTTTTGATGCAAACCTCACAAGAGTTGAAGTTTCTCAAAATTTGCGCATTCAGACTAATTTCATGACAAAGGTGCCTCTGATTACAGTGCTCCGTCAGAGGCTTAGACTTTGATGCATTGTCTCATTGTTTCAGCAGGCGCTATACGATTAGTACGTCGTTTGTTACGAAGAAAGCGGAAGGCCTTTTCATTCTGAAGAATGCTGATCACCCCGACCCAATAATACGGACAATTCTAGAGAAGACAAAGAGAAATGTGCCTCTGAATTTCGTGATCCAATCGTCCAACTGCGATGATCGCTCGTTTTAACGAGTGAGCGAATTTTATTTTTTTTTTTTTTATTTTACGTTTCAAATGATATAAAGTCATTATTAATAAATTTTGTTATCTTTCAATAATTTTATTAAAAATTTCAAAGTGGCATAATTATTTTAGAAATTTCTCGCACGTATTTCGCCTTCTCGAAATTTGTCTAATTATCATCTGCTGCAGAGATAATATTCGTTCGAGGAAAATTGCAAGTGGCGGCCATTTAATAATGAAATTATGAACTACGTGCTCGACAAACGTGAAATATAACAATAATATAATTTTCACAATGCACAGTCTCCGGACTCATTGCCTACGCTGTTATATTTTCGTTATAGTATATAAATGCAATATTCAAAGTTTTCATATTTTTTTTATATACATCGAAATATCCATCAGGAGGTATATGGAAATACTTAAAATCTGTCAACGTTGTAAATTAACTAATTCATTCGGCGATGACAAAGGGAAATCGGAATTATAAATATATAGAATTAAAGGAATGACAATTAAAAATAAGTACAATAGACTTGCGAAAATTTATCTACCATACCGGAAGAGCATTGTCTACAAAGACTAGTCTCGTTACAGTCAAAGAGAGTAGTAATAGTAATTTCCTTGCATCTGCAGACAATAATAATAATTGGACAGCTACACACAGCTTGTAGACTGCAGTACCGCGACACCGACGTTAATAAAAGCAAGGATATTCCTTAAAAAGATAAATGAAAGCATCCTTGAGTGAAAATAACTCGAGCATCTCGTAAACACAGTCGCTTCCTTTTGTTGAATTAAAAATGATCGTTTCAAAGAATTGTTCAAACCACGTACTTACATGGCGACGCATACTTTCGCATCTCATTATATACTCTGTAACGTAAATTTAAAGTAGTACGTTCAAATCTGCGCTATGACGAAACAACTTGTAACTTTTTATATTCATACTGCTTGATAAACTCGCTCAAAATATAACAAATATAACACGGAAAAAGTTGAGGGCGCCCATGTAAAAAAGTTATACAGAGTTAGTCAGTACAAATGCACCAGCTGAAGTTGGGCGCAAGTGGCCTACACGGCAGTGTAGTCTCTCGAGAAAATGACAGCTTCGCACAGTTCACCGTGACCGATTCACATAAGCGCACACTGACAGTTCGCATAGCAATAAGTTAGGTTATTGAAATATTTCAATACTGAAATAATTAATAACAGCCTTCTGACACTGACTAAGGAAGGAACGAAGACAAGAAAATTAAACAAATTCAGGCTCTCAGATTTTCCATCGTTCTCTGGTAAGACTCTTCTGGGTCCATATCCTATTTATAAATTCCCAGAAATATCCTAACACTTCTGTGAATACCCCTTTTAGACACCCTGAAACTGTCCTGAGAGTTATTGCAGTCTGTTGTAAAAATAAATGTTAACTGATTTTACATTTCGTCGTTACAATGTTAATATTAGTTAATTATGTCATTAACATAACTATTGAAATATTTCAATAACCTAACTTATTGCTATGCAAACTGTCAGTGTGTGCTTATATGAATCGGTCACGGTGAGCTGTGACGAGCTGTCACTTTTTGGAGAGGCCACACTGCTATGTCGGCCACCTGGGCCTAACTTCAGCTAGTACTTTTGGCATATATTATCTATACATATATAATTTTTTATTTGAATTGTACATAAAAGATCCTATATAATTTGTATAAAATCCATATACATTTTTTTCACGTGGGTAGTGCTGAAAATTAAATCGAAAAAGTCTGAATATCGTTCTAATTTTTTTCCGGCTAAAATCGTATATTTTCGTTATTGTCTCATAAATGTCTATTTACGTGAAAAATTAGAACCTGTTTCACCATGGTGTAATGTTTCTAGTATAAAATGAACACGCTCCTGTGCGTTAGTTCCACGTACAGGTTTCGTGTCAAAATATTCAAGCTGAAACCACGGTATCCTAACAGGAGTAACTTTACGAAGGTAAAAAAGAGAAGAAAAATTCTAAATTCATTTTTTATGAATCCACTGAAACAACCTGTAGCGTATTCAGTGTGATTTTTGTGTTCCGGATTATTGATGAATAATAACGGGGTGCTGATATAAATACCATGTATTATAGCTGTAGCTGAGTAATGGCATTTTTTATTTATTTTAAAGCTGTACCAACATGGCTCCTTAACCATTCATCGAAACTAACCAATGCTTTTTCTTCGGGTACTCGTATCAAGTGTGGAAACATTATAAAAATTCATGAAACTTTAACGTTCAATCCTTTCTCGTAGTTCCCACTTAGCCAAGAATCCTGTGCTCTGCTTCCAAGTCATTTCCATACATTGAATTTATTATTGAAGATCCGCCGGAGGCTTCGAGTATTTCCTTGAAATTGGATGCCACGATTCTGCCCATCTTGAAGAAATCGATCTTACCATTTTACCAACTTAAAGAATCCATTCAACAATCTAGGGTTTATGTACACGGCTGATATCCCCAAAGGATTTGGCCATGTCCACTTTCCACCAGGTATATCATCTTCGATATCCTTCTCAAAGAAATCTCAAACGTATCGTGACTCTGCAGATTGCTAAAAAAAATCTATTTCGTATCTCCCGTTTCCGGTTAGAGATCAATATATTCTCTCACTTGATTAGCAACAAAACTATAAGATAAATAGTTTGTGAGATTTATGACTGGGATGAAAAAAAAAAAAAAATAAAATCTGACTGCACATTTTTACGAGTCAACCTTACCTAAGCTTACGTAATATTAAAAACACGAAAAAGACGGCATAGACCTTGCAGCATAACTTTATGCAAGTATATATATAGCATTTACGTAATAATAAAAGGCCATAGACATTAAATGTCAAGGAAGTATCGCGTAGCATTGTGTATCCATGTAATACTCGCGCTCTGAACTTATATCGCACGTACTATATAAGTATACGTATATAAGAACATAGACATACGAATAGCAGAGATAAATTCTACGTAGAGAAGCAAGGCGAGCGCAAGTTAAAATTACGAGTAAAATGAATGAAAGTATTCGGAGTGCCTTATTTATTCTCATGACGTATCATGGGTGGGTATGTCGTGTCGCATTTCTTGTACATATTAACCAGGATACTCGGGATACGTATTCATATTCATACGAATCCACGCATATATTCGCGATACAATATGACAGGGGACCCCAGGGTACTGGACCGAAAAAGCTAAGCTTTGTCTGCGGCCTGATTACTTTTCTGGAAGGTTGGGCTTTGCCATGTTTAAAAATGCCTAAAAAGGTCATTACGTATTACGAGATAAATTATCTAATGAAATTAATAACGTCCAAGAGTGATCGTGTATATAATCTTAGGATCCGGGAAAAATTGTCAAAGAATATTTTTTAACGAGGAACAGTCAAATTTGTGTAAGATACAGGAACCCAGAATTTTGATACAGTCACGAGGAAGAGTTCATGGACTCCTATTCACTTTTAGTTGCTAAGTATTAACGAGGTGAAACTTGGGTTAAGCTTGTAATTAATTAGGCGATCCGAAACTCGAGCCAGTTACACTACGAGGAAATTTAGATTTCTCTGGAAGTACTTGGTAGATACTTAACGAAGGCTTAGCTAATGGGTCCTATCGAGGAAGTGTCGGGAATATTTGATAACCTAAAGATTCGGTGGTATAAAATCGCTATGTTTTTCATTATTCGCGAAAGAGCGACGCGAGCTACCAGGATCGCGCGATTGACAAAATTTTTTTTTTTCTATTGTAAAGTGTACTTTGCACTTACTTCGTTCTGCTTTCCTGTTTTTTTGGCTCTACGAGGAAGATCGTATGTTGCGGTACAATTGAAGATTTTCAAAAGTGAGATATTACCGCGTTGAAACAGAGCAAGGATAATATTCACAGATTAATGTGAAAACGTTCTAGAAGCCCAGACTCGGTCGGTATGGTAAGTTCCTATTTTCGTTATCTTTTTTTCTTTCCATACTTCCTTACGTACTTCCTACCCGCCCTTTCCGCGCTTCTTGTTAATGGCTGGAAAAACAGATGTTCTCAACAAACACAATTTGCCAACTAAATTCCATAGCTCCTTATCAACTCGAATGGCTGAACTTATGTCGTTCACTGCATACACGTGTCTTACATGTTCCGTTAGAAACGTGTAATGCGGTTTTAACTTTAGCAATGCATACATGAATATAGTTTGAATATTCTAATAACGTCCAAGTGCACGGAAATGTAATTCTGATGAATTCACAACATTCCTTTTGTTTCTCATTCCTCTCCTTTTCCACTACTCGGTTTAAAATTCCATTTGCATCGTTCAGGTCTGATTCAAATCGAACGCTACCCGCAGTCCCATGCCAAGACGGAACTTAATTAAATGAAACTGTACTTTGTCCAATCCCAGGCAAAGCAGCAAATTGCTTGAGGAACGTTACAGAAAGAAGAGCCAAATAAGAACAAGCGAATCGATCATTTGAAGAATAGAAAGAATGGATGATGGAGCAGAGCCATACTTCAGAATCCAGCTAATTGCTGCAATACGGTTGGATATAGGTACGGTATGGGACTGCGTGTCCTGTACCTAAAATTCCTACCAATTTCTCGAAGTTAATGGACGAATCGTTAATTGAAATTGAATTTACTTGGACATTCGCAGTCACGGTAGATCTCAGTGCTATATTTACAAGTCGTTCGAAATTAATTGGAATTGGGACACGGACCGAAAATTGACGAGCATCGGTTGAAATAACGACGCAGATGAACGGCTTTCGTATAACTAGTATGGAATGATACAAAAACAGGGATCCTTCGAAGGAAACATTCGCGTAATTGAATTACCCGTCGCTAATCATTCGGTAGAACCCCTTTAAGCTGCGTCCTGATCCTTCGTATTGTCGACTATTCGATCTGGTGGTTTCTCCTATGAAAAACTTAATGATCCATAAACTTATTACGGATATATTATACTCGAGTACATACGTAAGTCGTAAGGCTTCGCTGCTTCCGGACCAGGTCCTTTTGATGTCTCTTGTAAAATTTTCTTTTTTGGTACTTCAATCGATCGTATTCACAAAAATATTTTTGATTTTTATTTATCACGTGATATCTCAACCTTGTCCTTTTCGTAGTTTCACCGTAGGATGGAGTTATCTACGACAGGGCTGTATCAATATTTCATACGAATTGCCAGGTCACGCGACCACGACGGCATATAAAATTTCCTCGATCGAGCTGGTAATAATTCATTTAGAAACTCAATTTTGCATTATGCGGATCATTCGTCATGAATTCACGATCTACGTTATTTATATCACCTAACGTCACTATTGAATACACTGCCGCGAATGTACTGCCGGTATTAGCTGGTCGCTCGTCGCGCGACAGTTTCGTCAATTTATTGAACAAATGCAGACGACAAATAGCTGTTTCCTCTCTGGCATAGTAACTTCTGTGTCTAGTTAAATCGTTGATTTATCGTTGGTAAGACAATTAAAAAGTGTATGTAACACTAAAGTTATATAATACGGGTCAAAGTGCTTTTCGATATCTCCGAATAACGTTATTCACAATAATTTATTACATTCGTCGATAATTATCATAATAAATTATTTACGTAAATTTCACCTCGATAGGGTATTACTTTTCACTGCGTCTACCAGACCTCGCAAGTATTCGCATGTGAAAATTATCAAAGTCAAGATTAATAATGAATAACGAAAATGGCCACTGGACTTTTCTTTATAAATTATAGAACAAAAGCATTAAACGCGTTTTTGACTCCTACAGAAGGAAAAGCGTGCTTACTGCACGGTGGTCGCGCGCCAACTGAAAATCCCAGAATCAACCCCCTGGGCCTCCACTCGGCGCTCTTATCTCTATAGAGAGCACAATGCACATATCCCAATGGCAGTAACGATTTCATTAGTCACAAGGTACAAGGTTTATCATTGTAGAAAACCAATTGATATATAAATGCACAAGCTCCGCTAGGCGTTATCAAACCAAATGGGGGAGATGGCGTTATCTTTTCTCTCTCTCTCTCTCTCTCCTCCCTTCCTCCCGTAAACGCGCAGTCTCAATCATTATGACTCTCTCTCTCTCTCCCTCTCTATCCTTTCTTCTCTCTCGTTCACAGCCTCTTCTCTCTACGGTTTAAACAAGCTGCTGCATCATTGATTCGTACCCAAAATGGAGATGACCACGTTGACTAATCAAAACGAAAGCTCCACCCTGAATAAATCTGGATTTGAACCATAACCACGTTCTCACACATTTCCAAAAAAATGTAACCCCTCGTTTAAAAATTTATTTTAATCGAAGATTCTTCGCAGCCCGTATCCCTTGATGTAAATTATGAATTTTTATTTTATATATTTTCGTGTCTTTCACTGCAGCTTCAACTGTACCCGATCGAATAGTGACAATGACGTTTTCGAAAAAAAATTTTTTAACCACAAAAATGGACCAGTCGATTTTATAGAGATACAAAGAAAAATTGTAAACCGGCAGTGCGAATTCCCAGCAGTGTGTAGGTACATGAGAGCTTGAAAAAAGCAGTCATGGGGTGGATTCTATACTTGAATGGGAACCACGGTGCGTATAGTCAGTGCACTGAAATAGACTTCCAGAGAATAGGTACGCGTACCAATTCATTATGCCAAGAGGGATGCTGCAGAGTGTTTCTAACTATACATGGGTACCTACAAGATGATCCATATGAGCTCTCATGTGAGAGTACAATTGTATCACAGTACGTGCGGAGTGCACGTGTACGTTACGTAATAAATATATGAGACTCCAGTTGCGTCCCTTTCAGCAAGAGCGAACGCAACTTCTGTAATTCAAAGCGAATTAACGAATTTAAAAGCAGCTAATTTAATTTTCAACTTTTCCTCCTGATTTATATAGATGCACGTACGATTGCCGTTATCATCGAAATTCCACTGAATTTTCGTTCACCTTCGGGTAAAGTATATCCGAACGACGTAAAGCGTGAGTCTACTTTAAATTTCGTCTACCTTCGTTAAAATTAGTTTTAGTTATTAGTTAGTCCCGCGGACTTGCTTTTCAATTATTTGTAAGAACAAACGCAATTCGCGACAAGGTTGTATGTACCAGTGTTAACTTTACACACGACGACTGATCTTACACACGGGTATTTCTTCTCAATTCAAATCACAGAATGAAAGCGGGAAAAAAAATACTAAAAAGAAGCCAACATTTATATAAGTCCCAATACACGATGGTCGTTGGATTCCAAATTTCTTTCTTAATAATAATAATGCTTTTTCTTTCACAAAGTATTGCTCGCGCCAGTACGTGCTTTCGATCTATCAAATAACATTTCGATAGAGAATGAAGTTTTATTTATATATTTTTAATCTCCTTTTATTGTTTTGAGTTTATTTTGATTTTTTTCTCCTTTACGAAATTTTCATATTTCAAGACTTCAGCCACTACGTTACGTCATTATAATTTAATTCACCTCACGGTATTTTATTTTCGAAATCTTCATGAAATATTCTTAGCCACTTCTTTACAGGCACATTCATTGTCCTATATTCGGTGGTCGTACGTATATGTACCTGTGTACTATATACTATATATGTACACATAATATGTAAATATATATACATATATGCAGCATACTATGTTAAATCCGTATCTGAAGAGTCTCTTCGACATGACTGATACGAAATATAATGTAGCAAATTGTTCCGGAACATCTCCAGGGAGTTTGAGGATTGCATATTACAAAGTTTCAAGACCTTTATATTTGAGTTTTCTTAATTGAGACGAATCGATTTCTTATATGATTTTAGAACTAATCTTGTGCGATACGTTCAGCATTAGTAATTTGTTTATAACGGTCAGTGATTTTCAATTGGTATATATTAACGTAATGAACAAGCTTGTTATTGTACCAAAATTGCGAAGGCATGCAGTTTCAATAATTCGCTATAATATTTATGACTCTCAATGATCAACTGAAAATCGAAAAACCAGTATCCGACTGTAGCCGAACAAACGATAATATGATTAATGAGTAAATAGAGCTTTTTATAAAAAATATTTAAAATATAAAATAACATATTAAGTACGTAATGCCCCGAGTGCCTTTATAAACCTTATATACTATGTACATCGATATTTCAAGGGTTATCCTGAAAGCTGCTAACTTCACTTGGGAAATTTTACGACCCATTTGCAGCGCCAGTTACCTGCTGCAAGCAACATTAAAAATTATTTTTGATTTTCCTTTTACCAATACTTCTGTACAGTGGATTATTCCACCCATCGCATTCAAGGATTAATGGCGGTTCAACACTGCGACAAGTTTTGATTTTACGAACTGAAGTCAAATTCAAGCTTAATATTGTTCACTGTATTCAAATCAGGCCGAGGCTACGTGTGCAACGATTCAATGCTGGACGTTAATCGACAAGATTACAGTGCGATTCCCTAAGGTAAAATGAGCAATGGGACATTTCGGTGCAAATTATAGGGGGTCCAAACACACTCCCCCGCTTCGCTTCGCAAAGTATATCAGAGTCATGATTGATCGCCGTATGGCTCAGGAGTTATGCTGTTCCTCGATACTTCTAGGTCATGCAGCTCTGTAGGGCTAAAAGAAGAATAGCAGGGATGCAAAGTAAAAAAGAAAAAATGAAGAACAGAGTTAAGGGCGCCTGTGGAGAAGAATGAGGAGCGAACTTCGATCTCGACCTCGTTCGACATTTGCTAGCACTTACGCCGAACGTGTATTGTACAGCATGCATAAATACAAGGAAAAACACATTTCACAATGAGTACCTTTAGAATTTAAAACTACAGTCGCCAGATCCGATTACGGGGTAGACAATTGTTCTCTCTTAGTGTCACTGGTCGTCGTCTGTGGGCGCAAGATTGGCAGGGATGGTCGAGGTGAGCACGTATCGAGAAAGCGTTCCAGATCCTGGAGTTTTCTGAGCTCGTCCTGAATATGATTTAGGTATGCCCAGCGAAGGACTTTCAACTGTCTCACGTAGTCCGGAGTCTCTTGATGATTGCTCAGACAATGTGGGAGTGACTGGCAGCAATCGCCCTGGAGGGTTCGTGTTATTTCTCGCTGTCCCACGAGATCATCCAGCTAAATGCAACGAGAACACTGTAGTACTTAGACAGATTTATGTACCCTGGTGAGCCTATACCTTTTTCTCTTGCGGAATGGTTGCCAGCTCTCGGCTGAGCGCCCTGTCTATCAGGTCGACGATGTAACACTTGCTGCTATGAAAATCGAGATCACCACCACCGGCGCAGACATTTTTCTCCGTAAGATTTCCATCCGCTTTATTATCATTGGTCGAATTGTTATCGGCGTTGGGATGCTCCACTTTTGGTTTTATCGATTGCGAATTTGGAAGGGACGGACAGCGATACGTTTCGCAGTACGGTATGCTCTTCAACTCCTGCTCCAGGTTCTCATCCTTTGTGAGGTCCAACTGATCCATGAACTCCGATGTGGCCTTCAAGTTCTTGTCTGTGGTTAACATGGAGTGATAACTCGTGCTAGCCTCTACGTTCCGTACACGATCCTTTGCCTACGTACGAAATGATTAATTAGCTCAACCGTCGATTCGATATCCAGGATACCAATGTACCTGGTCTTTTGGACTTTTACTTCGTGAAGTATCGAATGCACCAGGCCGAACGTTACTGAATTGCGGTACCGGAAGTTTACTTGGTAAGAAATTAACTTTTCGCTTTTCGCACGCTTCGGCGTCCTTATCTTCCTGTCTGATATTTTTCCACTTTTCAAACTCACGCACCTCTGAGTCTAATTCATTTAACTCTTCTCTGTCTCGCTGAAGTTGCTTCCACTCTTCGTCCTTCTGAATGTCATACTTCTCTATGGGTTGGGAAGTACCGTCCCGTTTTTCAGGTTCCATAATCGATTGCTTTTTCGCATGGGAATGATCGTGTACGTGCTTAATCGGCCGAATACTCTCCTCGTCGGATTCGTCCTGTGTACAAATAAGGTATACTTATACTATTGTTAACTCGAACGTACTATAATCTCTACCGTAAACTCCTTTATCTTATTCTTGAAAATTTACGAAAAGCTAACCAAACTCGAGGGTCCCATTACGTCCCTACACGCATTACACAATAGCGACTACCTCATTTTCCCAATGAGTTTCCACAAACGACTGTTTACCCAGGTACATGCAATAACTACGAGTGGGTCGTAAAGTGGTGTCGTCTCTTCCATAATTATTTAGAATAACTTTTCAGCACCTGTTGCCTCGTCAAGTAGTTCCTCTGAAAATGTCCCACACACCTGCTGCTGTCTCCATGAGTTATCACTCTTGTGAATGCTCTTAACCGGCGCACACTCGTATCTAGGATAACCCTTAGTGTCCTCGTCCGCTAATCCCGTCTTGACCATGTCCCTCATCAACTCCTGAAGTATAGGATCGGTCTCAGTCGTTTTCAACTGTTGGTTACCTACGGCATTGCCCTTCCTCGAGCAATGCACTGCGTTGGAGGGTCTGCACCGGGAGGTCGATCTTGGGGATCGTGGACTTTGTAATTTTTTCCCTGGATGCATGGACTTTGCAAGGAGGTGTTCGTACTGGTCCAGTAGTGCATAAACATTTTCAGTGTTTCTGACAGGCGAAGAATGAAATTGATTAATTGCCAGGATAATGACCACCTTACCGTTACGTTGTGTTATGATCCTACCTCGTTCTGGCTGGCGAGTATTTCACGCTATAAGGTGGACAGTGGCAGGACGGGCAGTGCTGAAGATGATTTTTCGTTTTTCGTTTGCGACGCGACGCTTCCCTGCTTTCAAATTGCATCATTGGCGGGTCGCATCTGGCACAAGATTCTCGTCTGGTCGTATCGTACGACTGACGTACCATTGATTTTTGCGGTGGGTATGGTGTTCGCCGATATAATTCTTCGGTGTGTTGGTAGTCCGTCTCGTTAGACTCCTAGGTTCGTTAAATGGTTATTAAGCAGTGATACAAATTTTTTTTTTTAACCAATCACGGCTCTCTTTCGTTCTAGGTGTCTCTAACCGTGTCTGCCGCGTTTCGAGGCATCTTGGTTACTTGATCTAATTTTTTGGCCAGTGTTCCTCGCACACAATACCCAACGCGAATCGGGCTTTCGTTAAAAGCTTCGGGCGCGTACTCGTGAACATGAGCGCGAGAGCTTTTGGGACGTTTTGCCGTTGTATATCGAAAGAGGGTTGGATAAATTAAATGTAAAAAAATGCATTACCACGCAATGGAGGGACGAGCATTGTTTGGAAAGTATGAATGCTGTTTCAAGCTGTGTACGTCATCTGTCAATGATAATAAAAAAAAATGTACGATCGGTAATTGATATCATTTTTATACTGGGTGACAAATTTATTATTCATATACCTTTTCGTGCATCTATTGTAACACGAATTTAGGCTTCTATAAGGTAGTGCATTTTTACGTTGCGAATAGTATATGTAGTAGAGGGATATTGCGTAATCCTAAAATAATGAGAACTCGATATTATATCCGAAGCATTTTCTAGTTTCTAAAATTCTATATTTTACTACTGCTTCGATAGTCATGGGATATCCGCATTTAAATTCCTCCCTGTACGTCAGTGCAGCAGTTATAGTCGGTTTACGAGTTCAATGCGTTTTTTGACAGTTTGCAAAAAATTCTTGGCAGTTGCAATGATGCATTATTTAATGTTGCAGTAATGCAATCGATAGTAAATATATAGTATTGTAGAAAAGCTAAAGATACCTCAGTGTGAAATCATGCATATGCATACTTTGTAACTAAAAGTTTATTCAAAACCAATTGTGATTACTGGAGACTTCGTTTTTGATTTATTTTACTGACTAATATGTATGTAACACAAAGACGGAATGTGAACGATGTCAGAAAATAGCACGAATAGTATTTCAATTGGAGTTAGGGTTCACATAAAATCTATAACTGTCATTTTAATAAATTGCCTATTATGTATACTGAGAAAAGGAATGCTGCTAAAAATGAACTGATTTGAATATTGAGTTGTACGTTGAATATAACAGTTACAAGTATGACATAAGTTCTTCGTTAATGATATATTTACTGTCTTTTTAAGTGAAACTGTTAATAATAAAATTACATAAAAGTGTGAGAGTAACAACACCATTTGAAAATCTTTTTATGTATTTAGTCAATAAAGCGTATAGATTACGTTAACAGAAAGATGCGAAGTGCCTTTAATTTAAATACGGATTTTAGTTCAAAATATTATCTAGTAATAAATATAATACGGGAATCACATGAATGTTATATGTATAGTATCAAATTAACCTGTCCCTTTAATTTCTATCATAGAATCGACTTCATCGATGCGTTCGTACTAAATAACGCTGTATAAAATGTATATTTCAACGTGGCTACTTTACATTCGTATGTTATAGCGATTGTTAAAAAAAATATGTACTTATTCATGTTTGCTAAACATTATTTCCTTTTTTTAATATACATTCAAATGTACAGTTTTCATCATTGACGACTGTATAACTTGTAAGTATGTGAAATTGACTCTATGTCCACTGAAATTTTCGTTGACGTCGAAAAGGCTGTTACACATTATGTTAATTGTACAGAGGGCGTATTTAAGATCGAGCACCATAAAGCGGCATTCATCCACGTAAGCTTTAACTTCGTTCTAAAAAAGTAAACCTTGTGGCATAGAATAAGAATTCTAATGTCTTAATTTAATCAGTACCAAGCCCATGACAGGTCCAAATTGCTGGCATTGGAAAGATTTTGAAAATTTCAGTGTGATACGTACCGTTACGGTGACATTTTCCTTGGTTAAAAAAAGTACGTGCTCGTTATTTTCTTCAGCTATCTTATTCTCTATATGCCACAGAATGCTACTCATCTTGAATCTTAATAGTTTTCTTAGAATGTTTGCCTGCAGCTTTTTACTTTACAGGTGACTGATCAATTGGATCAGTCAGCAAGTGGGACAAATCGATAAATTTTTGTATGTTTTTTCTATATGCGAAAAAGTATGCTACGACAATGAATTTTTCCACCGTGCTAGAACTTCGTCGACGCTGCTGCCATCTTTCGGCATAGAAGAGAAGACAATAGAAATTCGATCAGAGAATAAGGCATGAACGAAACACAAATGTAAATTTATAATGTGCCCTTTTACCGCTTTACATTATTTTCATATTTTATAGTATATTATATATTATATATAATATATTAAATAATTTATTAAATCTTTCACATATCATCATCGAACGTAACATTGCGTGCAATTTATATTAAAATATTCAGCATCCACTTGCACGTGATTTATGTATATTTTATTAACAAAAGGATCGACGATGTCATGTTCATGTTCATTTGATGTCAAGTCAGATCGCCGAGGTATTAAATATTTTTTCTGATTTCCAAAGCAATTTGAAAATTATTCAAGCGAAAACGAGAAACGCCTTTCAGAAAAGGAATAAGCATTAAAGGATGCATCGGAGAATGAAAAGAACTGTGTCGCCAAATCAAGAGAATCCTTTGCCGATAATCTGCCTCGAGGAAATTGTTTCCAATGCCATTACAAAGAGTCTCGCTAAGGTAAAGGACGTAGGTGAATTAAAAACGCCCACTGTTCAATTGGGAACTGAAAAAATGCGTGCCAAGACGCCTCTGGGAAAATACTTGGTCGATTTTGCGCATAACTCGACCATTCACGGCTTGAACCACATAGTAGCCCGTCGAAGACACCCTGTAGAAAAGTATGTATATCGAAGTAATTCGCTTATAAGGTTAAATTTTCGCTTAAATTTTGTTTGGAATATCACAAATTACTTAATTCCATATTAAAAAGATTTTTAGCTGTTCTTTTCGTCGCTGGCGCTTTAATCTGCTTCGCATTGTTGTCATGGATATTTTGGAATAGATATCAATACGAAGCGACCAGCATTTCACTAAATCATGACTATAGAAATTTCAAAATTCCCTATCCATCTGTCATCGTGTGTCCCGTGAATCAAGTTGATGAGAAAAAATTTCCAGCAGTTTTCAAAAAGTAAGCACAGCCAAATAATACATTAATATTACTTTCAATTATTCACCACGAATTATTGTACTAAAATATCGTCTTTCCAGATACGATATACAGGACACTCCAAAGGCAAGGGAATTCTTTACCTTCATTTCAAATGTCACTTACGATACGATGATCAACGTCATGAATTACGAAGAAGTGCCATCGTCGCTCTGGTTAGAAATACTTCATGACTTGTGGACAGATGTTAAGACATATCCAAGTTCTGGACAAAAGGAATTCACTGAAACGAGTCATGACATTGTTACTGAAATAGGAATATGCAAAGCTTTCGCGAGTTCCGCTGGAATATACTCAAGCATGCAGTAAGACCATTTATGATTATTAAATTCTATAATTCAAATTCGAGAATGAATATCAAATCGAATACGATACCCTTCGATAGGTACTGGCGAGCTAACAATTGGACCACAATTCCAGTCGACATCGAGACGTTACCGTCAATCATTTACGAAACTCGTACATTTCCTAAACACTATGTAATTAAAGGACTCGACGCCAAAGAAAGTATAAAAAAGAATATTGAATTGAACCGATCGTTTCAAATCGTTAATATTGTCTTTTACAAAAATAGGTTATAGTATTGTATCCGCTCAAGGTGCTGCATTATCAAAGTGAAATGTTTCATATCCGTAGTGCAAGAAAGGTAACCGTGTCATTCGCAGTTCAAGAAATCATGACACAAGATATGCTAAAGCTTTTACCTCAATATCAAAGGCAATGTGGTTTTCCTGAAGACGGCGGATTAACTATGTGGCCAATTTATGTTCGTGCAATGTGCTTCTTCGAATACAAAATGAAATGGATTCGACAGATTTGCAATTGCCTTCCGCATTTTGCTAGACCTATGCGTATGTATTATTCTACGACTATTTTTTTTTGTAGTTTATGATCTATTTTAGAGAATTCGTTGTCCCACTTAACTTTATGCGCGTATATTTGTACAATGGGACTTCGATAACTCGAATTTCTACAAGTCAAAAATCTCTATCGGACTATGAATTTTCGAATTTTGTAATGTTTCATCTCTATAACCTGAAAACTTCGATAGACCGAAACTACGATAACTCGAAGCATATTTCGTTTCCCTTGAGATTCGAGTTATCGAAGTTCCACTGTGTGTGCCTATATGTATAAATGTAGGTACTGCGGTATATGATTTCTCTGGTAGAAACAACTTCATGTGATTCAATACTCTTGAATAACTGTCTGCATGTGATAATATTGATCTTCATTTTATTAACGTTTTAGCCAATGTTCCCACCTGCAATGCTGAACAACTTCGATGTGTAGGAGAGAACGTAAAGAATATCTTAAAGAATAACTTGAAAGTTTTACAAAATGATTGCATTCTAGACTGCGATTCGGTTAAATACAACATACTAAGCTTTTCCTCGGTAGAAATGTAAGTTATGTAATTAATTACTAAGGGCAAATGATTAACATATGATATATTAAATATAAATGTAACGTAATTTCGTAGGGGCGCTATAGCCATGGGCAAAACTGACATAAGTATCACTTTAAATTTTCCACACGATATACAGTACCGGATCCTTAATTTCGGATTCACTGACTTTCTAGGTAAGAGATACAAATATTATTATACTGAAATAATTTTACTACGCACGAAATACTTTATAGCTGCTGTGGGCGGTGCAGCAGGGCTATTTGTCGGAGCCAGCATAATATCTTTCGTTGAAATATTTTACTATGCAACTCTACGACTCTTTTGGTACATAGTGAAACTTAACCAACAAAAAAGAAAACGTATGTCATAAAAAAAAAAATACGAAGATAAAAATTTAAATATACCGAATGACTGGAACAATATACAACACATGAGCGATATGTTTAACAAGTGTAGTAGGTATGTTGATACGTAGGCGAAAAATCAGGGCGAACAAAAGTGATTTCGAACTAATACACCACTATCATGATTGCTTTGAAACTCAACCGCAAATATGAAGCACACGATGGCGCCCTATGAATTTCGTGAAGGAAGATCTGATATTTGTTCAATAGTATTTTACTCCGCTAACCCCCACTGATATTTATTTAGATTACACCCATTTCAGATAATAGAACTTTTGGCGTTTGTGCATCGTTTTTAAAGTTTTTATCTGCAGTGCACAATAACTTGGATGCAAACGATAATGTTTGGTAAATAGTGATTCCGAAAAAGAACAAGCAGGTGTCTCAATTCGATTCCAAGCTGCGATATCGTTACCCATCGCATGGTAAACTTCAATTTCACGTCGTAGTAAGTTTTTCAATTAGCTGCTATAGTGCAATAGTGATAATACGAATGTTGCGATTTCCAAGGGCACTTTAGCTTTCAATTAAAAGAATCTCAAGACTCAATTAAAGCAATTACAATGCGATTTAATTTTTAATTTGATCTTATATATGTTAGAACATTTATTACGAAGAAATGATACTTGTTTGAATATTTACGTCTGGTACTGAAATCACTCTTATTTATTATTTAGAGTCGTATCTTAATAATTATTCATTATTTTAATATAGAAGCAAGATTTAAGGAAACTAAAGATTGTATATGTATGGAGGGAGAACATATGAGCCATGCGCGCTTTTAGCCAATGGAGAAGGAAGAGTAATTTTGTACATGCGCTAAGTTGAAGACGGAAGTGCTCAGTGTCTGTAAATGTTACTATCACGTCTAAATCCGGAATTCAATTGTTTCTGTCAATTGCAATTTTATTTATTTGTTAGTTTCTTCCAAATTTTGAATTGAATACTTTCTGTTTGGATGGTGACTGCAGAGATGAGCAGGGAGATGCACAACGCTACCGTTTTAGGCGATACCAAAAACATGGCGCTAAATCGTAGCGGCGA
>JARQSV010000576.1:317685-376927 GCA_030142285.1 Calameuta idolon | reverse complement strand
ATACTCATCCCAATTTCCGAAATCAATTAAATATAACTATTTAATATGAATCCATTAAATTTTTTGATATATCGAATATAGGTATATAAACTAAAGTTGTTTGCTAATTTCTGTAAAATATTATCAGAACATCTTATTAATCTAATCTATGATCATTTTAATCTGCGGCATACGATAAAGATGTAACTTCAAGACTAATAATAGAAGGGATTATTTCTACTGTATACTTATAATAAAACATTTACTTATTCATTGCTTTAAAAAATTTGCAAATATCAACACATTAATTTCAATATCTGTTAAGATATTTTTCAAAAAATTCTTAAATTTCAGTGTTTAAAATTTGCACTTATTGTTGATATTATGCTTACCTGTGTAAATTGCAAGTTGTAATCTGATTAATCTGAGCTTAAACCATTCTTAAACTTAAATATTAGTTTAAGAACAGTCAATGTAGAGAATATAATGCATACGTCGTTTCGATAATATTATGTGAAACACTTTCATCACTTTTACCATCGCAATGATACTGAAGGAGACAAGTTTACTCAACAACGTACTCGAAAATTCTCAATTCACCGCTGATAAGCTCGTAAATGTTGTCACTTCTTCAAGACTGCGTTCTCATACTTGTTACTATTGAGCTTAATTCCTTACACATTTTGGAAATATGTATTATTTCTAGTAGAATTTAAAAAACTCGGACAATAAAGTTTTATTGAGAAATAAATGGCAGCTATTCGGCGAACAAACTGTCGAGCTGATAATGCATAATACATTTTATCCTCAAGTATACACCTATTATCAACACTGTGCCATTCAATCATCTTAAATTATACAGATAAAAGATGTTGGGCATGCCCATTATTCTTGTTTTTGATAAATTCGAGTTAGAAAATGTTCTCAAGATTCTCTATATATTTGATAGCCACAGTTGTTGGGTACGGAAATGCAGTTGATGGTTATTAAATAATGACAGTTGTGTTAACAAACGTTTTTTTTATTTTTTTGAAAATAACTACGTCTAAGCTTATACAATTAGATTCGACCACAGATAAATCCATGACATAGCGAAATTCACAAACCAGTACGACACGACTGGACAATACTGAGAATTCCCATAGGTTAAAATTATCAGATACTGTATTAATGGGTAGAAATATTATAATCACATAGTATCGTATCATTTAGGAATTCTATCGTCATTAAGACCACCTCTTGCGTTTAAATAATCGACATGAATCTAACATCGCCGTGTAGTTCGTGCACGTTTTTACTCAAAATTGTCTTTATAAAATGTCAGTTTTACCGAAAGAGTGGATTCTTATGTTACCATGAGTCGCGGTGCAATATTCATTGCCATTAATTCTTGGAACAGCAGTTTTGCTGCATACGGTAACCTAATTTGTGAGATTTGTGTTTTGTTTTTACAACCCTTACATTCAAACGTGTTATTCCTTAGATTTGCAATAGCTATAAGACCGCAAAAATTACAAATGTGAATTCTATAAGGATCAGAAACCTCGAACAGTCTTTCCCTAAGGAATTGAGCAGCTCCGTGCGAGATTTGACAGTCACGTTCCATCTCGCCAAAACGTAAACCTCCATCTCTAAAAAGAGAAAAACAAAATATGAATAAATAATTATAATTCTATAGAATGTAATATATCAAACCTAGTATCATGTACTAACCTTGCCCTACCCTCCATAGGTTGTCTTACTAAAATTTGCACAGGTCCACGAGCTCTACTGTGAATTTTGTCGTCCACCATATGCTTCAAGCGTTGATAATAAGTTGGTCCCAAGAAAACTTGAGCATTAATCTTACGTCCAGTATGACCATTGTACATAACCTCGTTTCCTCTTAACTGATAGCCATACTCTTGTAAAAGTGTTGAAATCTTTTGCACGTTGACAGCATCATTGAAGGGAGTCGCATCACCAATTTCCCCTAAATAAATACAGAAACTTAGTAAAATTCTCATGTGTGACATTTGTTTATCAACTTGTTATAGTGTACCTTTGTTGGCTGAAACTTTTCCTTGAATGCATTCGATCAAGTGACCGATTGTCATACGAGATGGAATAGCATGAGGATTAATAATAATATCGGGTGTAAGACCTTCGCAAGAAAATGGCATGTCTTCTTGTCTGTACTGTATACCACAAGTACCCTTTTGTCCATGTCGCGAAGCAAATTTGTCGCCAATTTGTGGTATGCGAACACTGCGCACGCGAATTTTGCAAAACTTGTATCCTTCGCTATTCAACGTTAACATAACTTGATCGACAATGCCAGTTTCGCTGTTACGCAAAAATGTCGAGGCATCTCGTTTGGTGAATCGTTTCGTTGTACTGTCCAACTGTGATGAAAATGATAAAAATGAAAAATTATTATTTATATCCAACATCAATGAAGTTTCAGATTTAATTAATCCTTACTTCGTCATCAGTTTCCGGAAGAGTAATAGTCTTTCCAATCACTACGTCATCTCCAGATACACGAATTCCAGGAGCGATTATTCCATCGTCATCCAATTTATCGTAAATGGCATTACGCATTCCCTGGCACGTTTGTCTTGTTGGCTTCTCGAATTGCTCCTCCTGATCTCCAATTTTCTTTGACTCAGAATCTTTGTAGGAACGGTAAAATACAGATCTGAAGAAACCTCTCTCAACGGCACTGGCATTCAAAATGACACTGTCCTCCTGATTATATCCGGTGTAACATAAAATGGCCACAATACTGTTTATACCAGCTGGTAATTCTCGGAACCTAAGATACTCCATTGATCTGGTGGTAACCAGTGGTTTGTGAGGATAATATAAAACGTGAGCTAAAGTGTCCATCCGTACGTGAAAGTTCGTAATGTAAACGCCCATAGCTTGTTTACCCATAGCACTCTATGGAAATCAAGGGAGTGTTACGATCATACGAAGATAAATTGGATTTCCATTGCACAAAATTCTTCATTCTTACCTGGTATGTATTCCTAGGACTCTGATTGTGATCAGGGAATGGAATGATAGAAGCGCAGACTCCCAAAATCATAGCAGGATGAATCTCACAGTGGGTGTACGTAGTACAGTAAGCATACTCTTTCTCTTGTCTTAGATCTTCGGGAGACATAGCGATCATGACGGTCTCTTCTTCTAAAGTATCAATATATTCGACTACTCCACTGCCTACCAACTCTTGCCAACTAAAAGTGAGATCCAACGATTAATTTACAATTTGTAAAACATAATTTCAATGCATGATTACTTTTTGCAAATATACAAACCCATCATTATTGTAGTCCCTTTCCTTGAGCATGTCTATGTGTCGTTTCTTGAGAAGTAACTTCTGATTCTCTACAATTAATAAGGGCCTACTGATTCTTCCAGCATCAGTGTATATCCTGATTTCCCTGTCACGGATGTCTCTAATCATCGACACTTCAGAAACAATGATGTCCATCTGCCTTCGCAGTTTCCTGAGCGTAGCCATTAATTGATCAGGATCTCTGTGGATGCCAACCCAGCAGCCATTCACGAATATCTTCGTTGCGTCAGCAATCGCGCTTGGTGCTATTTCTTCTAAATTCTCCATGGACCATTCTTCTAAGAATTCCAATATAGGTGAAGGCTGTGAACCGACACTGATGTACGCCATAAGGGCAAGATTCTTCACAAGACCTACAGCAGCCCCTTCGGGTGTTTCGGCAGGACATAACATTCCCCATAAAGTGTTGTGCAGCTGACGAGGCTTGGCCAATTTTCCATCACGACCAATTGGTGAATTAACACGACGTAAGTGAGATAATGTGGAAGCGAAAGTTAATCTGTTCAACACCTGAGATACACCAGCTCTAGCTTGATGAGCTTTCTTCTGATCACCCCAGTTACCTGTAGCTAAAGAGTATCTTAAGCCGTCGGTGATGATCTTGGTCTTGATGGCCAACTCCAAATTGAAATCCTTCCCACGATCAATAAATTTCTGTGCATACATTCGAACCTCCTTCATTAAATTCTTAAATAATCCCCTGAATAAGAATGCTAGTAAGGGACCAGCGAGATCTAAACGTTTGTTTCCGTAATGATCACGATCATCCAATTCTCTTCTGCCCAAGGAGGCTGAAAGCAATCTGTGCACCATATAACCGAGGAAATATGCCTTCTTTGTTTCGCAGAAATCACTTATTCCGACGTGCGGTAACATTTCTTTTTGCAAAATTTCCCTCGCGTACTTTATACGTTTCTCCTTCGTTACACCAGGTCGAGCACCTCGAGTACCAATGAAATTTAGGGCAACGTTTTGCTCTTGAATGACGAACGCTTCGTCTAAAGACGGCTTAACCATTTCCATCATTTCAGGATCATCGAAATCGTAGATAATATGCTCGAGGATATCGCGATCAGCTACAAATCCCAGAGCTCGAAACACAATCATGATTGGGATCTCTTGTTTGATGTATGGAAGAATGGCAATAATACGTTGACCGATTGCTGACTTCTTTATACTCTGCATAAAGTTAAGAATCAGGTGTAAGCAGAATATTATTGATATCTTGAATTCACGAAATTACATATAAATAGTAATTTTAAAAAACCACTTACGGCACCACTCTTTGCCATCATATTAATCCACAGCGTGGACGTTGGTCTTGAACTATGTTCTAAACATGAACGGATTTCCGCTTTGTATGCATATTTTCCATCCTTCATGCTGAATACATAAACTGTGTTTGTCGCCATTTTTTCTTGCGCAATAAGAACCTACATCATTGAATGACTTTATTTGCCATGCTCAATTGAGATAATTAAAAGTCTATTGTTTAATCATACCTTTTCTGAGCCATTAATAATAAAATAGCCACCAGGATCAAGAGGACATTCATTCAATTCAGTTAAATCACGATCAGATAAACCAGCAAGTAAACAATATTTTGATCGTAACATGATTGGAATTTTCCCAATAAATGTTTTTTGATGCTGTGTTTCTGTAAGCATATAATAACCCTTATTACTCTAACAGTATTGCGAATTGGAATGATAAAGGTTAATAATCAACCTGAAACAACATCTTACCAATAGGATCTTCTGCATCTTTTAATATAGTTTTAGTGATATCTACATACAAAGGTGCAGAATATGTTAAATTCCTAAGTCTGGCCTCATTGGGCATCATAGGTGAAGGTGCACCATCCTTTTCCCAATGTGTGGGCTTAGATAAATAGATTTGCTCGAATTTTAACAAATGTCTCACAGGATTTTCTATCTCTCCAGATGTATGTTGAGCTTCTGCTTGTAGATCAATTTGTGGTGAATCTTCCACAATCCTTTGAACCGACATTTCAATAAATTCATCAAAACTGTCAAGCTGTTGTCGTACAAGACCTTTCTCATCAAAATAGGCATTAATGACGATCCAACAAGCCTCTTGCCACAATTTTGAGGAAATTTCCTCTGCATCTTCATCATCATATTG
This sequence comes from Calameuta idolon, assembly GCA_030142285.1. Lineage (NCBI taxonomy): Eukaryota > Metazoa > Arthropoda > Insecta > Hymenoptera > Cephidae > Calameuta > Calameuta idolon. Next base: position 371,457 of record JARQSV010000576.1, on the reverse strand, counting down.
ATCTGAATACATAAGAAATACAATAAAGCATAAATCCACGTTTGAAATTGAAAGGGAATATGTATAAAAATTATAATTATTTGCAAAACTCCATACATTGTGTGTATAAACCTTAAGACGAATAACCTCAAAGCGACTGGGGTAAATTAATGAAAAACAATTTCTAATATAATCGTCTTCGGTTCAATATATCTTTAATTTTCTAAATACACTTACCATCCTCGAGAGCATACATGATAGATTAGGTGAATAATAAACGTTATACAAACGTCAAAACACTATAAACGAATGCCGAACCTCTGCTAACCTCTCCTAAGCACTTTTCAACCGGTAAATGTTTGTTATTATTATCATATATGGTTATTATTATAAACTGTTCTAGATTAAGGGGGCAGAAGTGGGGACTCACTGATATAGCTTTGCTACATCACCGTTAGGAGGCTAGACATATTCCATTACACGAATTCTACGATTTCGTTTTTATGCTGATATAATTGAACTGTTGTACAAATTATAAAAATTATATAGATTAATATTCTTTGTGTCCAATTCTGATTAATCTCATCATATCAGTTTTTCTGTTACAACTATTTATCACTATACTTTATTGGTTGGCTCTAACAGAAAGCGCTAATGTATTTTAACTTAGTTCCAATTAGTTGATCGTTTCAACGCTGAGGTCGCTTTTAAGAATAGACTCAAAGCAAGAAGTGTCTCTACATTCACGTTTCTTCTATGCTCACGACCGAGCTTCCGTTTCCGTTAATTCCTCTTTTTGTAGCTGACAATTCAGCAAAATGGTGAGTTTTCTAGCATGTTTAGCGTAATCTTAAATTTTTAGTAAAATCTCGAACAATCGAAGCGCAATATAAAATAAAAATAATTAGTAATGCACCAACAATGTTATGTACATGAATATTTTACTGTTATTATAGTATGTAACAGTTTGACAATTTCTCAAGTATAAAACGGATAGTGACTAGAATATGGTGAATATATATTATATATGATATTTTTCAGGAATATAAACACTTGTAAAAATCTATCAAATGTTATTATGGACTGCATTTGGATATTGTATCTCCTGAATTTCACAAGTTCGATAATTCATAACCTAACAACCAAAACAACTATATGTCATTAAGAGTAAAATAAGTCCTCTAATACCATGTATCAATTTTTGCAGTCAAATAATTCGTTGTTGGTCGCATTGCATAAAATACATTATTAGATTATCACATTACTTTCTTTATTTCAGTCGCTCGTAATTCCTGAGAAGTTCCAACACATTCTCCGTGTTATGGGGACAAACATCGACGGTAACCGTAAGGTTATGTTTGCGATGACCGCAATTAAGGGAGTAGGAAGACGATATGCCAATATTGTTTTAAAGAAGGCTGATATTGATCTTGACAAACGAGCAGGAGAATGTTCTGAAGAAGAGGTAAGATATTACATACTTTATACATGTTTGTAGTCTTAAAGATATTTCTCTGTTAACCTGGGAGGTTAAGAGCGAATAACACTTTAGACTCACCAGTAGTATATTTTGTTTATAGTAATTAAAATTATCCTTAAACCGTTTTTGAAGAGAATTTCTTCTATCTGATTCAATTGTATAAAAAATTGGTAAAACTGCTGAATGCGACTCCTTGAAGGACTATACATAAAAAAAACTAAATAATCTGTAGCTAATTTCAAGAAGGAATTGTATTCTGCAATTCAGAGAAGAAATTAATTTTAAAAAAACTTAACTTTTAATTTCTGATTGCTTTTTGTTATAGGTTGAAAAAATTGTCACCATCATGGCAAACCCTCGCCAATACAAAATTCCTGATTGGTTCCTCAACAGACAGAAGGACATTGTTGATGGAAAATATTCACAGGTATTGTTACATTTTCAATAAATAAATATTTAGTTTTTATATTGAAAGAATTGAAGATATGTAGTGTATCATAAGTAACTTTTTCACTACAACAGGATAATTAATTACTTTATTCTAAAAGATTAATTTTACTCAAAGCCAATATAAAACCATAATCATAGGCATGAAATGTTATGAATCAATCCTATTATATTGTGATTTCATCTATTTGTAATGCTATGCCTAAAATGTACTAGAATCATCAAAAACAATTTTATTTATTTAACACGTTCGCTACCAACTTCTCATATTTGTGACGCTCAAATTGACTGTTGTGAGCCTGGCGTCACACATACGTAACGGAATATATTGTATAGAAATACGAAGAAGAAAAAAAACAGGCCATGGTTTATAATGGACGTTTTTCCCCTAAGACTGTGGTAGCGAACGTGTTAATAAAGAAATAAGGTTATCAGTATTAGACAAATGATTAGAATAAGATGTTAATGACTCAAATTAAAAATTTTTATTTTCTGTTACTTGCAGCTCACTAGTTCCAATCTTGATTCTAAATTGCGTGAAGATTTGGAACGAATGAAGAAGATCCGAGCACATAGAGGTCTTCGTCATTACTGGGGTCTCCGTGTACGTGGACAACACACAAAAACGACAGGACGTCGTGGACGAACTGTTGGAGTGTCGAAGAAGAAGTAAATTCTAATTGTGATCCTTTTCCAACATTAAATGTCCATTAATTTCACGATCTACAAATTCGAATTTTTTTTCTACTATCATTCAAACCTCTTCATCCTACAATGATAACTTCCTTTCACGGTTCTAACTCATTAACAAAAAAGTTTCGCGTGCATCTGGATCCGTTCATGTCTTCATCACGCTATATTCTCTTACATTAGTCTTAATTCTCACGCCTGGTATGATAAGGGACATGTATTACATCGAGACGTAATGCCGCTTTGATGTTGCCTGAGATATTACTTATCAGTAAATATTTCCGAGCAAAATATTAAGTAAAAAAATTAACCTTGTTGTTTTAACTCCGACTGTGATTTAAGAATAGAAAAATAGCGTCATGTAAGACAAATAGGTTATTATCTGAAATTGCGAAGTGCTACAATGAAGAATCGGGATTTGAAATTACAGTAATACACGAATAAGGTGAGTGAGTCTTTTCTTGTTGCTTTTTTTCCTCAATTAATTCAATTTTTCAACAAAAATTGGAATGCCTAGTTTGGAAGGTTTTCCTCAAATAATAACTACTTCCTAAATAATTGCTTTTGTGAACAATTTTATTCAGTTTTTATATTTATGTAAATATCATTACTTACCAATTATCATTTCAATATATTTACAGGGTCCTACTGCACAATAATAATAATATACTACATATTAAATAAAATGCAGACTGTGTTGCAGTACCAGCGTTGCTTCCATATAAAGCATAACCTACAAATAATAACATTAAATAATTGTATCAGCTTCTTTTACTAATCGTGTTTTTGCCGAATAAATAGTATTTCTTACTTTTATCGTTAGGATCGCGTGTGCCACACTGTCTGTGGCCAATGGTCCTTTTACGTTTGGTTTGCACGTATCCCGGAATGTATAAGCTCGGTGCATCAAGTTTCCCAATGGACATTAATTTACTAAAGTCTTGCTCAAGTTTATTAGCAATCGGTCCTATAAATAAAAATAGATGTTGTATATCAATCTATAATACCAGAATGAAATAGACTTACCTTTAAAGTGAAGTAAAAATTGTATACAGGCTCCATTGTGAAGGATTTTTGTCTTTCTACTGTCTACAGACAACATCCAATCCGGAATACCCATGAGCTCTCTGACGTCTTCCAAAAATTGAGCCCTATAAATAAATAAAATTCTTTATACACAGGCACAGCTTACAGCATACAAGTCATTCAAATTATGATTACGTGTTGCATACGATTTCTGAATACCCGAGAAAAAAGGTTAGATCTGGTCAGATTAAAATAGATGACATTTGATCTGAGGAAATTTAATCTTTTGTTCCCAAGTAACTGATCGATTAGGTATACTTACACCACAAATCTGGGTGGTTTCCTGATATTGGCATATTTTACAATATCATTATCCGGCTCAATATTCGCACATGCAAATCTATTGCTGCCAAATTCTGGATCCATGATAACAATTGATTTACCCATTGCCGATACGGTACCTTCTAATGGGAAATTCGGATCAGTAAATACTTGACGCTCTAGACCGATGTCAATAGGACCTAGACGTGAGGAGATATCACCAACGTGACATCGCAGAGGTAGATCCGGCCCACATTCTTGTTTATACAAATCCTCCTGTTAAGGATAATAAATACACAGATATAATGTGTTCAAAAATTTAGAAACAAAAATCATTGTAATATTAAATTAGATTCTACCTAAAAATCAATCTTACGTTTAAAGGATCAGCAAGTTGCGTGAAATAAGGATTCCATCTGTATCCACCAGCAACGCAGCGTGTATCCTTTATCTTTACAGATGCATCAACGCCAACCGGATTTACATAAATGGCCCAATTGTGATTCCTTGTCTAAAAGAATTACACAAAAATTTGTTTAATTCTCTAATGAATATAATTAAGGCTTACAGATTTGAAGCCTATTTGTATTCTACGTTTCCAGACCAACAATGCATAAGCAGTGACCTACGTACCACGTTCCGGTCATTTTTCCCTGGATGATGAAGTTTGACCTCAATAATTGTATCACTTTGACTATTGTCTCTGTATATGAGTTGAGTCTGAAAGTATTGAAAAATCTTGTTTAATAAATTTCAATAGGCAAGTAGAGTAGACTTTCTCTAAAATGAGAGAGACACAATGACAGCCTTATAGAGAAAGTTTACTGTAGCATAATAAATTGAATAATTATAACACCATTCTAATGTAGCCATAAGCGAAACCATAGGGATGATGAAATGACGCAATTGCACGTAATTCTCGTGCTTCCGAAGGTGCATATCCTCTTTCGATTGTGGAACATGCCCATCTAAAAAAAATGAACTTATTTATTAAATTTTCAGGGAATAAGGAACGTCGAAGATTAACTGTTTATAAAATAATTACTATTACCGACCTTAAATTTTTATCTTTTTTATGTATTACAATACTTCGACCCAATATGCTTCTGGGTCCAAATAACGGAAGCATAGTATCGTTATAACTAGTACTATATTTTTTTCTGTTATCTAATGTACCAAATTTCCCACTAAGATCACCCATCTCGTACTGATCAGTAGTTCCTGACGCAGGAGGTGGTACAGTACTAGTATTAACATTCAACGGATTCCAGTGACCATAAAGTGTTGTAGCTTCACATGGAAATTCCAAATCAACCTCTACGGGTGTCTAAAGTGAACGTGTATAAAAAAACTGAATAATTATATTCCGTTCGGCCAAATATTTGAATAACAACAAATAATGATTTACCATGTAAACATGATAACCACTCATTTCTGCAGCCAAACCTTCCAAATTGACTTCGACGTCGGTAACGTCGTATTCGCTTTGCTGAATAAATTCTAGCTTTCCTCTAACTGATGTATCCTGACCATTACCAAACCAGTCTTTGACCACAGCTTTCCTTCTATAGACGGCACTGATTCTGTTAATAAAAAATATATATATTAGGTTATTTCGTAAGTATCGCGTTATACCTATTTTAATATTTTATTCCTGAACATTACATGGAACAAGCAAGTCGCTCTCCTCTGGCAACGGGTCCGTGATCGTCATAGAGAACTAAACTCTTTCCTAAAATACTTATTGATCCAGCAAGAGGTAACAAAGAATCCGTAAAGAGTCTTCGCGTTATTTGTGGACCAAACAATTTTCTGCCAGCTATTTCCAGTGTTCCATGTCGAGACAGATCACCAAGACGACACATAGTTATTTCATTGTATGAACACCATTCTGGATGATCTGGATTCCAGTCAACCTAAAATTCCCAAATTTAGCAGTTATATTATTTCTATTGTATTATACATTAAAAAATATTTACCTTGTAAGGATTAAAAGGTCCTCCAGCACTAAGACATCTTGCTGTCCAGTTATAATAATCCTTCCCTGGGGGATGGTCGTGAATCATCCATCTGAATAAATCATAAATATAATCAATATAACGTTATTACCAATATTATCTGCAATTGTCATATATTCGAGAGCGTACCTATGCTCAGCTGAATTATTAAGCGAACTGCCATCAGCATGGACTAAGTTTTCAATCAAAATAGTTGTGTCCATTTGGGGCTCATTTTTTGGCTGTCTAAAAATAATTCTTCCAACAAGAGGATACCTGAAGATTACTTCTGCCGTGAACATAGGCATTTGTCCACCAATGTAGGGTAAATGAAGTGCAAAAGTCCCACAGACCCAAGGTATCACACCTTTATTATCGGTTTCGTTGTATCTGAAAATAAATTGATAATATTTATTAATCTGCATTATATTCCAATATGAATAATACTGATATTCTTGATGCTCCATACTTGTGAAGAACAAGTGATCTGTGAACAACACTGTAGGCTCCAGATAATGGTAGGTAGGTATCCCAATAGATTCCATTCAATTTTGCACTTCCAGGAACGATATCGTTATGATGAAATCCTTCCTTACGACCTTGAAGCTTGCCTGATAGATCACCAATTGCATACTGATCCTGAGTCCCCAGACCTGATGATGATTTTTTTTTATATGAATCAAATTATTCCAAATGATCGAGATAACAATCTTTAGATTAAAATCATCCTGTACCAGGTGGAGGAGTTTGTTTCTCATCGATCTTTAAGGGATTGTACATATTTTTTGTTGACAAACACGGTTCCCCAGTCTGTGCTCTTGATCTTGTTGGCTCTTGGGGCAACTCATGAATTCTGTAAGATGCTATCTTGGTATTATAACGTAATCTTGTTTCAAGATTATTTACAGGAACTAGAGAAACGTTGACCCAAGTTGGATTAAATGGCATGTCCTGAGTGAGTGTAACTTCTCCCTTGATACCATGAGAGTTAATTAACGTTCTAGGAAACAATAAAGAAATTAATTAGTCTACGTTCTAAGTAAGTTCAAACAACTAAAACATGAGATAGGTAATTTCTCAAAATTACAAGCTAATAACTTAAAAAGTTTACTTGGCTAAAATTTGCTTATGATGTCTGATCTTAGCACAGGCCAGAAAGGAGTCGCCATGAGTTGGATGGAAGATGACCAAAAACAATGAACGATAAGGTCCAAGAAGATCAGCAGGTAATAACAAAACTTCCGGGTCTCTGTAGGACGTTTTAAATTTTTTGTTGGCATTAGTAGCAACCTTTATCTTTCCTAACCGTGTGTCAATGTCGCCAATCGACTTGGATTCGCCTAAATTGTCAGGATCGAATACGGTTTGTAATATATTACAATTGTCCTCTCCGTCTTCTAAAAATTCCAACCAATAAATTTACTCCTTAATCGTTAATAAGTTTTATTGGTTTTAAATCAACGATTAAACATACCTTTCCCAGAATCAAATATATCACTGGCGTAAATCTTCCAATTATGTTCCGTAAAATCAACTGTCGTTGGTTTCTGTTTAGTAACGTGATGTAAATTCGCGTAAATTATTGTGTCAGAGGTATTGTCGCCAATTTGGCCACCTAACCAACGGAACCAAACGGAACCAGCAACAGGTGTATAGAAACGAGCTTCAGCGATTTTTTCAGCATTTTTGTCAGATACCTTGAGAAAGAAACGTATTCGGTATTAAAAAAAATACAAGATTGCTGAATTAAAATGAATAAATCGAGTTACCGTAATAGAGGCACAAATCGTCCTGGGACTATATGTATCCTTGAGAACAAGACCTTTCCCCCAAAGACCTTTTTCTCCTGTAAGACTCAATCCAGGAACTTCTATGACGCCTGTTTCATTTCCTGGCATCACGAGAGGACCGAGTAGATCCGTCATATCAATGACGCTGTTTAAATATATAAATGATAGTTTAATTTATTTTACAAATTTCAGGCATATAAGAAATAATAAATTATTTACGTCTCCCCTGTATGTCGCGCATCGCAACGACCGTCAACGGTCGTGTAATCTACCGGAAACTGAGTAATGGACCACAGCCATAACTGATCTGGATACTGTAGGGTGGTTTGCAGGGCAAATCGAACTCGAACGGTATTCTCTGGACCTGATTCAAATCGTATTTCTCCATGAAGACCGCCGGATGAGATGTACGCTGCGAGCCTGAGTGCACTTCCGGTTGTGGCTGAATAAGAATGAACCGTTAAATCAATATGCTTTGTCGTTCCAATTTAATTGAAAAAGGAATCAAATTTTCCTGACAAATAATGTTTCACTTTGCACTCTTTAATTTCATCTGATAATTCTATAATTGTTATAGCTATATTGAAATGGTTTCTCACAAGGAAGAAAAATTTAACAATATGGACAATGGACAATTTGCATTATTCTGACTGTCCATTATGATCAGTACTAAATCGTCAGTATGACATTCCAGTTATGTTCCGTAAACGTCACTTTCACTCACCACAAAACAGCACAAGAATCCACCACATACTTCCTGCTTATTTTTAGGGAATCACGACATTTCGTTAAAGCGACTATTTTTTTAGTTACCGCGAATGTTATTTGACACGTTGAATGGTAAATTGAGTGGATCTTAGTCAGACTCCATACCGCATGAAACTGTAGACCTGTACCTCAAGGCAGCAGAACGATAACGCCTTGTACTTTCTTATTTCGCTGGCGACCGTGGTGGGAGCCGCGAGAAGTGGAGAACGATGACCCATAAACCGGTCACGGTGGCCAAGAGGCTCGGGTACCTGACCAGTATGTAGAGAATCGGAGAGCTAGAAAGTAATTATAAAATTTCGATGATTTTTGAATTTGAAAAATTGATCAAGATTTTATCATTATTTCAGACATGTACTTACGACTCCATGGTATCAACAGTTTTGGTAAGCTAATTACGACAGTCATCTTTTACCAAAAAACAATTGGAATTGGATAGTCATCAAAACCTGGATGACCAGGAGGTAACCTTAACAGGACCTGAAAATTATCTGTCTTTTAATGATAATATTAAAAAAAATGGTTTGGAAGCAATTACCAATTGGTACCGTTGTCGATTCCTTCAAAACTCTATTTACTTTTGAATTTTTACAAAAATTCAAAAGAAACACCAGGTGCTTCATCTGTCATTGGCTGGATAGATTTCTGTAATTTTTTCATGAATTTGTGCAACAAACTGATATTGATATTATTTTATTCTCTCTCTCGTTTTGTAGCTGTGCGTGCAAACCAATTAGCACGAAACGTTTGCAGAGAAATAGAGTCAAGTCCAGTGTCTGTGGTCGCAAACGTTGCAGAACCAATTGCGTGTGCAGCTGCAACAGATGCAAGTAGGTAGAATTTAAATAAAAAATTATCTGGTTAACTATATTATGATAATATACAAAAATAATTATCAATACGTAAATACAATACGTATTAATTCCTAAAGAAAATACAGCTCTTTTCAAAAGAAGCGGGTACTGGATACGAATTTTCTAGCTGATCTTGCTTACAATCATCGAGTTTCGAAAAGCCAGGAAATGTAAGTGATCAGGATTAAAATATATAAAGAATGAAAAGTCATTAATCGACCTATCAATTGCAGCGTAGGAAGTCAGCTGTATAACGAGGGTAAATTGTAAGTACACGGAATTCTGATTGAAAAATCATAGACTTTGGCTTTGATCGATCGTACCTTCGTACGTTGATTACAGAAACAAGGACAGCAACCGGATCAGCATTCAAGATCCTAGTCAGGATCTAATCAAGGATCACAGAGACGTGTACTTTATTATATATTTTTCTTACATACTGATCGTCTGGATCGCCTGCCTAGTCGTGAAATTTATTATCGAGTTCAAGTGGCCATTGCCATTATCCATTTATCATAGCATCAAGGTTTCAATAAAATTGCCTTGCCAACCTTAAAATTTATCCAGCATAAAGACAGTGCGTAGTCCAATCCTAACCTAGAATATTTGTCATGCCATATATTTAATTATAAAGTAAAAGCAAGTCGTAGATGAGTTGGTACTGATTATGAAAAAAAAAATTATGAACATTCAAGGTCAACCCCTAAAAAGACTGGACAAGAATGGTGGACAAGTCTCCAGCATCAATACATGCCGCCATTGTCTCAAGGATATCCGGAACCCACTAGATCCGATTGCTCATCCGTGACATCCGGTTTCCGTTCAGAGATTCCCAACTCCTTCACAGACTCCTTATCAGTATTAAAAAGCGTATCCGTCATATCGAATTTATCGCACACCACGTATATAATATTATTATTATTTTTTTTTTTCATTGCGTAACAATAGCATACAATACCACATTTTTCTCTCAGCAGATCGTGTTCAATCGCTTATGATTTCTACTCTGCATGTAGAGAAGGTTTGAAATTGGAATCCAGAATTAAGTGTCCGGTTGGAAGGTAAGATGATCGTAATCCTCATCGTCGAAACCTTAACGGATCTGCGAGAAGACCTCGAATCGTCAATCCGGTAGTGTAGCTGAATATAGAAATCCAAAAATATACGTGCTCGGCGTGTTTTTCGGTACCGCTGTTCCGTTTTGTTTTTCTAATTTGAGGTTAAGGGTCTAGTACGGAAACTAGAGACCATCGTAATACGTACATTACATAGGTATGTCTGTTCCATCTAGGGATCTCGGCGCATGCGCAAGAAAACCGTCCACAGCCAGAACAAAATTCAAACGCAGATCGAAGAGAAACACTAGAAGACCATTAGGAGGAGTTGGACAAAAAAATGGCAAAAGAAAAATATTACAGAAAACTACGTGCCGGGCTTGAAGATGCTTTCAGTGGTTGTGCTTGGTGTTCAAATATTTTGTCTGTAATTTAATAGTTATTTGTAATTGGCCGACTGATTTGTTTTTTCCTAGACTTTTCGTGTAATTTGTTATTTACGTATGTCGCAATAAACGTCGTCTATTCCTCAGTATAATTTGCCCAGCTTTCATTTGACTCGAATGATTGTACCATTGCACGAGGACAGAATCATTTCTCTGGCCAAGAGCAACTTGGCAGAGATGACTCTTCCGTGATGATTTACCGTCGATACTCAAATACAGTGACTTGGGAGGTGTCGCTTGAAATTTTATTCGCGTCACGAAGAATTCCTAATGACAATAAAAATACGAGAACCCCTCGGCTTGCACGAAACCTCTACTTAGAGTATCGTGTATAGATGAAACCACGTGACGTGGTGGCTAATTTTGGACGGCTGGTGTTAGCGGAATGGAGCTGTCAGGAATTCTCCTTGTGAAATCATAAGGTACATAAACGAAGATTATATGTGGATTGAATAAACCTTATCAGACTCGAGGACCAATTAGAATAGAAATTTTAGGATAATGGATTATGGATAAAATTATTTTGATCCTTTGTAATATACACGTTATGATAATAAATTGTGAATTACTAGAAGTCGTATCGTATTAACAAACACCATCTTCGGCGTCAATTCTAGGGTATTATGTTCGAAACTATCGTCAGATCAAAGTTCAAATGTCGGCCAGTTATATTCAGCAGCCACGTGCTTGGGATATCTTGCCACGCATCGAAATTCACCAGCAGGAACAAAAATGAATCAACAGCGATGAAAAAATGTCTCTTGCCTAGAGAACTCTGAGGTCGAGGTTTATTTAGAAATAGATAAAGGAAGGGAAAAGTCGTCAATCGTCAGATTTTAAAGGAACATCATCATCGATGCTCAAGAACCGTCATAGTCAACGATGATGATAGAATTGTCAAACTCGCGAGCGAATAGGGTGAAGGGATGAAACCACGTGTTTGGTACCAGTGGTGACTATATGAGAGGGAAGCTGGATGGTCCTGGGCTAGGAGTTAAAGTAAGGCAAGCACAAATTGGTACCGATTGTGTAAATGTGTTCACGTTAGGGGGTCACGGAGCCGTCGAAGGAACTTCCTTGTTGGGGAGGTCCAACGAGGAGTGGGTGGTACGAGCCAGGCGAAGACTTTCCAGAGGCACCCTTGACTTATATTTTCGTTCTGAAAGGCGAACTGGCTACGCGGAGTCCAATGGGACTGCTCGGTTGCTTCGTCCCGGCTAACTGTTTTAGTTCAAACGGCGAAAGGGCGCTATTTTGAGGCCGCTCGCACTAAATATGGTCAGATAGGCGTTGGCGTTGTACCGGGCATGGCACCCCTGCTCAGCAAGCACCTCATGGTGGGGGGATGCCCGAAAGTTACTTAGACAAGTCCACCTCTATGACTTGGACAGTTGGTTCGTTGTGACCATCTCGTACCATCCTCTTAGAAACCAACCGTAGACATGGTAAGTAGAAAAAAATTGCGAGAGATGCGATAACACAGCCTCCGAACTAAAGAGACCAAGTGACGTACCTAGGGGGAATGGGGAATAAATGACATCATCAGCGACTTATCATTGATGAAATCGATGATGCTCATGCGACCTCCGTGCGCGAAGGGGATGGAAAGTGATGACGATATGGCGGCAAAGATAAGAGTGCGGGACCACAAGGACTTCCCTCCAGTGAATTTGGTGATAGGAACTTTGGAAAATAGTGATCCAAGACGTACGAACGTCTATAAAACGATGATGACGAATAACGGAATTATCTATGATCTCCTATGTGATTATGACGAAGTGGATCCTGGGGCGCACCACAATATCGCCCTCAAGGATTACGCGCAGTGTATCGAATTTCCTAGTGATCGTGGTGAATTTATGAGATTAGCCGAGACAATGGATTTTGGATTTTTCGTTTTACGAACTGTGTTCATCGAGTGATACAGTGGTCTATGTCTAATTAGCTTTGAACTTGGACCGTCTTCTTTGACTTCCGCCATATTTACATTTCCTTCCATTTATCTTCATCCGTGGAACCTAAATTATTAAAATTAATGAATTTTCATCATTCCTCAAATTCATCTTCGACATTCGATTCCTGAAGAATGCACAAGTCTTCTTCAACTAGACTCATGATTAAGCTTCCTGACGTTCTGGAAGACGCCAGAATCTATTGGACCCAGTCAAGGTCCAGATCTCAAGAAAGAGAATTGTCAGAGGATGCCAAGTAAATGTTAGTGCAGGAGACAATTAGAAATACGAGCATTACGTAACAATGGTAACTCGAGAGGCTGCGCGGCGTCGAGGCGGTCGGTCTATATACGTCTTGGCTGCTTGTCGGTAATACACGGGTGATAGAGTGTACTATTATTAGACACTGCTGAAGACGCCTTCCGAATTTTGTAGCGTTCACTGATTCGCGTCCAAGTCTTAACGGGCGACGCCTCGTTCACTAGCTTGCTCGTTTCTTCGCACCGTCCAATAACCAAAATTACATCGTCTAGCGTCTCATTACTCGCTCGGCTTCTCGCCAGTCAACAGTTACCTCTTCGATCCTTTAATTCCCAAGACTCTCATCCAAATGGTGAATATAAACGATATTCTAATCCAATCTGATGGATATAAAAGAAGGAGCATTCGGTAAAATAATACTAAATCAAATTTAGAATCGATTGCGTACTACAAATTGGAAGTTGGTGAAATTCCTTATCCATAATTTGGAATTTCAAACGATCGATCTCTTAGATCTTAATTTACAGTTGGGGGGCTGTGCATAAATGAACATCCCTTCGCAACTGAACATTTCAATCGATTGAACAGGGCTTATAAACAGATAGGACTGATGCAACAGTCATCATTTTATATTAAATTTTAAGCACGCACTGACGCAAGGGAATAATCGAATTTCAGGCGGATAAGGAGAAGAAGAAGAAGCCCAAGAAGAAGGAGGAGCCGGCGCCACCGCCTGAACCAGTGCCTGAACCAACACCGGAACCAGCACCACCTTCCACACATGCTTCGGCAGCAGCCACACCGACTGAATCTGCCAGAGCCAGCAGCCGTGGAAGCCGTAAGGCTGCCAAGCGCTCTGGTTCCAATGTGTTCTCCATGTTCTCGCAGAAGCAGGTCGCTGAGTTCAAGGAGGTAGGTTGATCATTGATACGGAGAACGATGAAAACGTGTTGAACAGGGCTAAAAAATTAAAGAGAAAAAAAATGTATAACAATGAAAAATGAGCAAAAAAAAAGTCTCTTTGACTCGCATTCGACAAACGCCTCTATATCCTCGTACGTAAAGAGTAGAGTTTACTATAGAGTATATAGTCCTAAGAGGGAGAATCTTTTCTACCAGACTCGTTGCTCGTGTACGAGGAAAGAAACGTTGAGGAATGCGCGGCAAAGAAAACCTAAGCCAAAAGTGGCGCCGGTGCCAAGAGCTCCCTCGAGATCTTTACCGGGAAACGCACCTAATTTACTTTGGCTGGATCTGCAGGCGTTCCAGCTGATGGACCACGATAAGGATGGCATCATTGGCAAGAATGACCTTCGCGCTACCTTCGACTCCCTTGGTAAAATTGCTTCTGAGAAGGAGTTGGACGAGATGGTGAACGAAGCACCTGCACCCATCAGCTTCACTCAGTTGCTCAATCTGTTCGCCACCCGTATGTCCGGAGGTCAGTACTTGACAAATGAAATTTAATAATTATTATCTGTAATTCTATTTGATATTTATTTTGAAAAAATTCATCTGTCTTATACGTTCTTAGGTTCCGACGATGACGACGTTGTCATCAATGCCTTCAAGACCTTCGATGAGAACGGCAGAATCGACGGCGAGAAGTAAGACTTCGATTATAAGGGAACGAAAAGCGAGATTGAAATTAAGAAACGTCATTGACAAATATTTTTTAAACAATCTCGTCATTTCGTAATTTTTATATTTTTAATTGTCCATTGACTCATTAATGAATTCAAATGCCTCTCGTTTACCTGGTGCTATGATGTTCTAATCGTACGGTCTAAGACTGACGCGCTATGCTGATCCTGATATCTGAAGCACTAAATCCTGCATCCACTCTGCACTCTAACCAGCACCATGACAAATACGTGTGCAATAGTCATGCTTGAAAAAATAAAACAGAAACGATCGATTAGAGATGACATAATATTCAGCTGATACCCTGTCGCGAATTTAAAAAATGTTTAAGGTACTCAAATTTAACGGCACTGAGATTAACGAAATCTCTATTGATAATTTTAGATTGAGGCACGCTCTGATGACCTGGGGCGACAAATTCACCGCAAAGGAAGTCGATGACGCCTTTGATCAGATGTACATCGACGACAAGGGCTTCATCGACACCCCAGCCCTGATTGCCATGCTCACCGGAACCGGTGAAGAAGAAGAGGAAGGCTAAACGTTGATCTTCCGATCGACGCGGAGGAGTGGAGAGAGAAAGTGGGAGGAAGACAAAAAGCAAGAGAGATTGAAAGAAGAGAGAGGAGAGACAAGAGCAAAAAAGCACCTCGTGGATGGACCACGGAGAAGGATGGAGCCGGGCATCGTTTATTCGTCAGTACAATCGCACTTCGTGAAACGACCATCCTAGGACTCGTTATCGAGAGAAGGAAACCCAGTGAAAAAGACAGTAAAAGCGGAACTGCACGAGCATAACGTACATTAAAAAATGGGACACGCTCATTGACAATCGACATACCAACGATTCGGACATTTTATTATACCTACCACTGTTCCCAAATGCTATGAGACCTTAAGAGTAAAGTACTCGAATGAATTTCGAACGAATATTCGACCAATGTCGATGAGTGTTATCCTCGTTATTCGTGTACTTTGCTGTTTTGACTATGTAAGCGCTTGTTTCTTTTTCCTTTTCTTTTTTCTGTATTCCTTCTGCACCGAGCCAAACTCTTACGTCTTCTCCTCGATCGGTAGCCGCTATTGGAGGTTATCCAAATACAATGAATCATCGCCGAGGTACTGTTGCGAAGGGCAATTGTACTGACGAATAAATTAATACGTATGTGCTCCGTGTGTGGGTGATCATTACCCGAGGACTATTACTTATACATTATCGTTCATCTAATAAAAAATATTGAAAACACCAAGTCGATCGATTGTAATTTCGACCCAGTGTCCAAGAGTGAGAGAGATTGATTGATTGGGTTTATTTATGGCGTGAGGTATCGTCGGATAATAGAGAGAGACATCATGGTCCTTTTATATTAATTAAATAATTGAGTTTTTCTTTTGATACTTTAGAAATATGTTGCATCCTATATATTTACTCGGGATGTAGTCTACTTTCATTATTTTGGATTCTATGCACGAGTCTTACCTTTTTTCTTCTTCGACTATTTATTTCTGTATAGGTTTTGTAGATTGAGGACTCAAGCAAGAGTTCGGGAATGAATACCTAGGCTGGTGAATGCTGTGGAAATTTTATATTTTGATATAGGGCGGACGCTCAACGTATCCAGAGCTAAGTAAGGCGGTGGTAATGGGAACTAAAAATAAATCGCTCAGAAATTTTTAGAATCTCACTGGGTTCTTGTTGGAAGCCCTGCATGTTTTTACGGTGACATGATGACCTAGCGAGATAGTTATTATTTTTGTATGATATTGTGGTATGTGGAACGTAGAAGTCGATGACTGTACGAGCTAGCAGGAAGTTTTGTTAGATAAGAAGATTGAAGGGAGAGAAATATTCGCACTATTTTATGAGCATCCCGGAGCCTGTGAGGTGGCAATCTATAATTATCTAACCTAAATTCTGTTGGTTCACTGCAGCAAAAGACTGATACGGGTCTTCTTAGATTGCGCCTGCTAAAATGCCTCTTCGTTCTAAACTTGGCGAGTACCCAAAATATACTCGGATGACAGTTTACTAAATTTATCTTTAGGTATATTCCGAGATGATTAATGCAGTCTACCTTGGAGCAAGAGTAATTTTTCGCTTGATATTATACAAAGCTTGTGCAACTGAACAAATATGGAAAAGCGTGTGGTATTTGTAATTTCAAATGTATGTGTGTCTTTGGTTTGGAATATTATAAAGAAGTTGTAAATCTACTTGTAATCAATAGTGCTATTTATTTTTCCTTGTATCATTCCACATATCTTGGTATTTGTATTTACTGTGTAAAGTCAAGAAATATTATAAACCTACCTTTATCCTCTTTATATAGGTGCAAAATTAGTTAAGGGTTCTATTACCGAGAGGTCATTTATCTCTAGCTCGGTGGATAACTTACAGGTTTTAAAGGTTCAGATAGAAAATTCGAATTGACAGCTGGCGACATCTGACGTGGAGTTTTTGAAATTTCAATCGCTTCAGTAAGCGCCGCAACTATGTTCGTACCAGATTAACTTGAAATCGAAACTAGAGCCAAGATTTAAATTGATTACACTTTGCATTCTAATGTGTAGAAAAATTTATAATCGTTAAAACTTGTCGAAAATTGCTATAGCATGCACTCTCCCTTTTTTAAAGAAGTGCTGAATTGATTTAAGATTTCAAAATATTTAATAATAAAATCGAACTAGTCAATTGCTCAAAATTATTTAAATATATCGAATCGTAATTTTCTATTCTTTTCCATGTTTTAATAACTAACTGTCGAGGATAATATTATCTCAGAATTGATTTATGTATTTTATCAAATTAAAAACTTTACTTTTCAGTAATAAAATCTAAAGGAATACGCGAAAAATAATTATATATACAAAACAGCCAGATACGTTTCCGAGAAATGAGTGTACAGTTTTCCGTTAGAAAATTAAATTGCACAGTAATAAAAAATGCACGAAAAAACAGTTTACAAACTTACCGGGGATAAACCAAAGTGACTTCAATTTCCAACGACGAACTTAACGTCGTAGCGGATGCAGCAGGAATGGAACTTGAAGGACCTGACCTCATCGTGAGCGGAAACTGAATGATAGATTGGATGATGTCTTGAAGACAGGTGGAAAACCGGAAGTCCATGTAGCACTTGCCAAGTAACACATACAACGACGGTAGACGTCAACATGCTCCAGGCTGGACCAGGGTCGTTCTAATTAGATTTTAATTAAAGTGGCCTCAATTTCTTATCTGATACAGCTCAGATATTCTTATTCTTCAAATTCTGCTCGTGAAATCCACGTTCGATCTTGAGCTAACTGCTCTTGAACGATTAACCTACCTTCACCACTGTTGCATTCGTTGAAACGATTAAATTTTTAGAAAACTGTAAGATCCGCCCCTGACAAAAATGTTTTCGTGTAGCGGATTAACTATATCCGCTGGAGATGCATCCAAATTTAAGATGGGTGGAGGGGGTTGGATTAAGAATCTATAAAATCCCTTGGTACGAGATTCACTCTGGCAGTTCGCGAATATAATATTACTGAAATTCGAGAGACATGGCCGACGCTAAGGATTCCCAAGGAAACAAAGAAACTAAAGAGAAGGACGAGAAGAAAGTGGTAACGGAAAATTGCATAGCTCCAATTATAAAAATTAGATTTTTCTTCTCTATCTTCGTTGAAATCAACTTTGTCTTCATATTGATTTATAGAAGAAAAAGAAAATTACAAAAACAAAGGCAGATTCCAGAAAGTCATCCGCTGTTCCGCCAGTAGAAAATGCAGAACTTCCAACAACCGGCAATCAAGCCACAGAGGTTCCTATTGCCAAGGAGGAGATCAATTTTGCACCAACGAAGGAAGTATTTATAGAAAATCAGGGAAAGAAAAAATTATCATTCAAAGACGAAACAGAGAAAGGGAAAGCAGAAAAATCTCAGGAAGAAGAATCACCCAACGTATCTCAAGCAACTGCAGTAGATCCTGTGATTACTCCAGAAAAGAAGGTGGAAGTACCAGTATCCCAGGAACAATTGGATTTTCGAAAATTAGCTGAACTCAAGGAGGTCTGAAAAATGTTATCATTATTTTAATAAATAACTATTAATATGAGCATTGCATTTATCGTTCGCATGATCTTTGACTAAGCACTGATATGCAAATCGGTCAAATTAACGTAACACATTTCTCTGCTAACAGGCGTTCCATTTGTTTGACATTAATAAAGATGGAGTGATCGACTTGGCTGACTTAAAATTTACGTTCGCGTCTCTTGGAAAACCTGACATTCCCGAGGAGCAATTGCAACAGATGTTAAATGAAATGCCTGATCCAGTTGATTTCGATGCATTTGTCACGTTATTTGGGTAAACTCATACATTCTCGAACAGAAATAATCACTGCAGTATCATTGTTTAATTTACTTATTATCCATTATGAATATTTAGATACAAGGCAACTGAATTGGATCCTGAATCTGTATTGTTGGAAGCCTTGTCCAAGTGGGACTACGAGGGTAACGGAATGATAGCTGAAGAAAGGTAATAAGAATGAGATCCACCTGTTATGTATTTACATATTACGGATTATATAAGTTTGATTTAATATATACGTAGAATACGACATGATCTTCAAACTTGGGGAGATAAATTAACGAAAAAAGAAGTTGATTACGCACTCGAAGAAGCACCACTTTACTCGCACAAGGGTACAACCTCTATTGATTATATTAAATTCTGTAATATTATCTGCGGGTTTCGAAATGTGCAAAAGAGTAGACAGATTGAGAAGCAGGGTGAAGACTACGAGAAGGAACTTGGTCGTATCTAATCTTTGAAGAGCCATGAAAATATAATGTGTTTAAGAATGTTGCGTGATAATGAATAAATTTTTCCCAATCAAGTGTCTTCATTTATTTCACATGTTTTATCCAAAAACTTCCCCATATTTTCAGCAATGTATAACTTGCAAATAGTAGGTTAGACTTTCCCGTACTTCTGCGAAAAACAATTTACTCTTGTCGTTTATCTTTGTAATATATTATATTCAGCACTCGCTGGAAATATATATAACTAAACATATATGTAAATCTTTCAGAGATAGTATTTAAGACGTTGTACGTTATCATCTTGTCATCACCTTATGTACATAAAATCCAAAGTACATCTGATATAAGTACATTATGTAGAATATTTGACGCATTGTCGTTAAGTAGATTATTTGCACGTATTGTCTTGCGTTCCTTATAATTATATAAAATTTTTCAATTCTGTGGTGCTGGTTTTTTTGCTCTTTCTCCAAAAATTGCACTACCCACTCTTACATTCGTACTACCGAGCTCAATCTGAAAACATCATTTTTTAATTTGGGATGTCTATTTCGGTCCATGGAATCATAATTTAAAATCACACACTTACAGCGTGCTCATAGTCATTTGACATACCCATTGAAAGTTCTACTTTCTCATGGTTCAAGGCTAAGTGTTTGCAAATATTATCCCTACATTGTTTAAGGCAAACGAAATCTGGATTGGGACCATTGCTGAGATCATATCCAAACATCCCAATTGTCATAAGCCCAATGAATTCCAAGTTTTTACAATTCTCTATGACGTATTTTGTAAAAGATAAAACATCTTTCACGTCACAACCATTTTTTTCTAAA
This sequence comes from Calameuta idolon, assembly GCA_030142285.1. Lineage (NCBI taxonomy): Eukaryota > Metazoa > Arthropoda > Insecta > Hymenoptera > Cephidae > Calameuta > Calameuta idolon. Next base: position 351,092 of record JARQSV010000576.1, on the reverse strand, counting down.
AAGATATTGTTACATGAGAATATAACTACATAAAAAACTTTGTGCATCTGCTTATAAGATTACCTTCTTCTTGACTAGTGTTCACTTGTACCATAACTTTTAACCTTGAGTCTTCACTCGCCCTAAATTTAGGCCAAGCATTATTTAGAGAAGCGGCAAGCTTTTCACTGTCTACACTCTCAATCATATACAGATTTGGAATGCCCAAGACTTTGTTGACCTTATTCTTTTGAAGGTGACCAATAAAGTGCCAGTGGATATCCTTGCACTTGGCAAGAATATCCGGATGATTTGCTTTTTCCACCAACTCATTGACATAATTTTCCCCAAAGTTCCTTTGACCTGCCTCATAAGCATCAATTATTATTTCTGCAGGTTTTGTTTTACTGACTGCGACCAGTCGAGGCTCAAAATAAGCATATTCCTAAACAGAAACATTAAGATTAATCAAATATATAATATATAAAACTAAAAATATAATTGCATAATAAATTCACAAGATCATATATATATTTTAAAAGGGATTTTAAGATCTCCACATATACATCAAATAATATAAATTTTCAATATGATTCAGCAGAACGATGCGCTAAAGTACAAATATACATCTAAATAAATTCTTAAAACATAAGACTCTCAATAAGTAAAGTAATTATAAAGTACTGATATTATTAGGTGACATATTTTTACATACATAGAATAAGATTTAACAAATTTGATATATACATTAATAACTTTAATATTTATAGTGATCTTTTCTACTAAAATGTGCTTTTTCGATTATTTGCAAATTATGTACAATAATAAAATATAACTAATTCAGATGCATTTTTTGTTACACTGGATTTTCCCTTCAATTCAAATTATATCTGAGCATTTCCTTCTGCGACAAGAAATGATAGAAAAACATTTGGAGTAAAGAGCTTATGACTACTTGTAAAGAAAGCTTATCGTAATTCGTGCCATCACATAAGGAAAAGGAAGAAGTGTAGAAAGGTTATGTATGCCACTATGGATATGCCTCACAAGACTGACAAGTTCTGATTATTGACAGATGACAACATAAACGAATTAAGTTTTGCAATTTTTTACATTTAATTACACTCGATATAAAACATACCAACGACCGTTTGCTGGAAGCGGCAATAATTCTGTCACGCACAAGCTTAAGATTCGCCGCTATCTCAGCCATTCTGAGGTTCTGCACAAGATTGAATAACTATGCGCGCATTATACTTTCCGAAATAAAAAAATTGCAGTAAGGTAAATATTACGTAAAGTGGCCTTGAAATGTTCTCATTAATCTATTGTTGTCAAATATTGTAATATTTGTTAAGGTTTCACTGATGGAGCCATAAAAATTAGCGTTTGTAGATGACAGCGTGATATTTATTTCTGTAAAGGAAAACAAATTTTTATTAGTTCTGATTTTATCTTTTCTTTGGCTTGCATTCTAATCTAAATTATAAAAGTCACACGACAAAATGGTGCACGTCATAACAAAGGTTGAAGCTCAAACTACAATATTCTTTGTAGGGCAGATATTTTAAATTAAAGTTTTAGCATTGTAAATTACTGTAACAGAGGGCTGTAATTCTTTTATGTCTTTTATCATTATGGTACTTGCAAGAAAATAATGCATACTTGCTTGATCACAGAGAATAGCAGTAATTTGTGCAAGTGTTACTAAATACAAGTAATTCATTGCTTCATCTAAAGTTTATTATTATCAATGTTTTAATAAATATTACACTCATTAAAAAAATGGAAATAAGGTATAACCGTGAAAGATGACAATAGGTATTTGCATGCACTAGTTTATTTGTTTTTGAATTTGTTTTAGCTTGGTTTAAACAAGGCTTACTTTCTTTTACAATTAACTACAGTAAATCAGACTCGCTTCACTGAATTGCAGTTCTCAAGTAATCATACTACAGACAATTTGCAATCAATTGAAATAGATATAAGATCTGAAAAAAATTATTTGCAGAGAAATATTAAAATTAAGTAGTCTTTATTCGTCCCATGTGTGATTTTAAAATCCTAACCCTCCTAACCTACGGCCAAACATCAATAATGGGCAATGTGAAACACTATAATAGTTTAAGTTATAGTCATGAGATGGCGGCACTTAACAGCTTCACCTACTGCACCAACATCAATAAGCTACCGGTAAAGTCTCAAGAACTCGACGATATCAATGCAGGGCTATATCGTTCTCTACCTTACTAACAGTATTAAACGTTACATTCCGAAGAAAACGTTTAAGATCGACTGAGGAAAAAGGAAAGAATATCAAAGTACCAGAATACCAAAAAGCACAGACTGTCGATGAAAAAAGTTGTCCATCCTCTTACGCACCCTACATTCGTATTTGAGAGCTTCAAAAAATCCCTATGAGAGCTTGACTATGGTACGACACATACATTATTAAACACCCTAATACAAATATTACTTTTTGTATATTAACTTCGATTCTGTTAAATCACTGCAGCCAAGATTTACACTGAAAATATATAATAACGTCAAAATCCAACACCGTTTGCACTAACGCGACAAGACGTTACGGATAACAAACACGCTCAGAAGTTCTATTTGACGTATCAACACGGTCAAGATTAAATATTACGCTTGTCCAACGTCTCCACTATAAAGTTACCAAGAAATTAAATGCCGACGGTCACGACATGAATTTTGATGGACGTTAGTTGCAAAGCAACGTTAAAGTTTCAGCTACTACCTAAGTCATTAAATAACATAGGTGAATATATATTATAAAAGGAAAGAAAAGTCTCTCGCATTTAATACTCACATTCCCATTAGCAAGGGTCCCTTTTAGTTTGAATTAAAAGGTTTAGGAACGTGTCGAGCGCGCACAGGGACTAGTAAACGTTTCGAACGTCGTCCAATGAAATCGGCGGTGATTTCGGTGATTGATGAAGTATCGACTAAGAATGCCCTAATCGGTGATCGAGCCCTAGCAGCCCTCATTATAAATAGGCACGCACCGAACTCGAGTCAACTCAAGTCAACTGGACCAATCGTTATCTCGCATCTATGGAGGTAACCTTGTTAGCAAGCTGAACTACGGACTATTACATTTATCTACCCCAATCCTTGGAGCCTGGGACATCAGGAGGGATTTGGTTTGGCCTTGTAACGTTGGTTGATGGATTCTCTAAGGGGCACCTTATGACACGCTCTCGCATGGGAAAGTCACTCCTCTTCTCTTCAATCACCTCCCAAGGATACGTAAAGATCAGAACGACAATGATCGCTAAGACGTTTAAATGATAATCTCGCAGGACACGAGACGTAACGTACTGGGCGTGTGTGTCTGTATTAAAATTTGGCAATCCCGACCGTATTGCCAGGTACGCGCATGCGCGATAACGGTTAATGAACAATGTCAAAACAAAGGCATGACGAGATAAAACAAAAATTATTATGGTCTGCGTTTAAGACAATTAAGGTAGAACCGGTTAACAACACGTGTTACAACCGAAGCTTCTCGTATCTCCACTTTGGACTCATAACCCGGCGTCATGTCTTCTAACTAGCTCGCTTAAGCTACCCTTAACCGTCGCAAAAATGATGTCCGGTACGGTGTCGTAAAACCAGAGTTCCTCGAGGCAGCATTTTTACCGGCATATTAATTTCACCACGAGAAAGTCTCGTCCCAAACGACAATGCGAGTCCGAAGCTCCGAGCGGTCAATAAATTTTCGTGTGCGTTCGCGCCGAGATGAAGAGATAGCGCGATGTCAGTTCGACGATGTCATTTGTTACGACTATCAGATCCTCGCGCATGCGCAACACGTACGACTGCGAGACTCCAAAATGTCAGCGGACGATAGTTGCGCTTTGTCGTCGTATGTCGGTGCGTATACGAACTACGAATGTCAAAGGATTTTCCCGTGATTAAAGAAAGGGGTCGAGGGCTGCCTCTTTCGCAAGCGTAACAACTTCTATTACGGCCCAGGTAACGATAACTTCAAGTAGGCACGCACACGGTACGGCAAGGCTTTCTAAAATGTGGGAATCTTCATAATCTTTTTACTTTACAATGTATACCTTGTACAAAGTACGAGCTGGACAAAGGGACTGGCTTTACGGTGCAATTAGTATACTAGCTAGATATGCTCCTTAGTACGCTTACTTGTACCAGGTCCTGGTCACAGTCAGCTTGTGACTAAGCAGCAGGACGGCTAAGGTGGTCCGTTTTCTCGGAAAGTCAAAACAATGCTACCAGAGTAGCGAAGTATCTCGAATGGCTTCGATGCACGACGACGTTCTGCTGTCTCTTTCGACTCTGCGGAATTCGTCGCGTCAGTACGACCAGCGCATACCGACATGCGGAGATATTTTCAGAAGGCCCAATTAGTCGTTATTAATAAAAGAATCGTGACGCGTCGATTCTTCGCCATGGCCACCTGTATTTTTAGTCCACATAACCTAAAAGCAAAGATCAGCATTGGATTACATACTGCATACTGTACACAGTGAAAATGTTGCGAACGTTATTGGAGCGCTATAAATTTGTACGTTTTAACGTTTAATCATATTTGTCTATCAACAATGAGATTTGAGATCTTAGAGTTTCTTTGTGGTCTGATTCGTTAAAGAAATTTTATAGCGACGTTCGATTCGCGATGCTCGCGGTCGAGGGAACTCGTTCAAATTTCCCGCCCAATTTCCCCTCGCTTTGCAATTAACATTAGACCGCGCTTTTATGTCACGCGACTCCGCTTACCTGCACGACCTTTGCCGTTTTACGCGTAACACTAATTTCATGGCTAAAACCAAGAAGCTTCATCGATTCGTGCAATGGCCACGCGACCAATGGCCGACTTCATGTATAATAACTGGACTCGAGAACGTAATGTCTCAATCCCAGTCAATTAATTATTCGTACAGAAAACAGACGTACCTTTCACGTTCCACGTAATATTTTCATCCACCAGATAGAAAGGTCTGTCCAATTGTCTATCGTTCATTACGAAGAAAATTGATCGTGAAAAATAATGGAAACCAAAGACAGTAGTTGAAAATTTTGACACGTGTACGTTGTCGTACTGAGCGAGAAATACCTCCATAATTTCTAAGATTAAAAATTCCCTAGTCCGCACCACTAGTTACCAATACCCAGTGTCAAAAAAAACCGTATTCGTAAGATAAATTCGATTTTAATCAAATTCAAAATAAATAAACAACCTTGTACGTCTTTTCAAAACTGCGAATGATTTTGACAATTTTTCTCAAACGAATTAAACCACCCACTGGGTTAACTGTCAAAAATCGGTTGACAGCTGTACACGTGATATGAGTCTGAGAAAAAATTACCTGCATGTACCTTACGTCATAATCGAATCAATTCTATCGTATAACATACGCATCAAGTAAGGACCATAAAGAAAATTTTTCAAGAACACCCGGTATAGAAGCTCATTACGTGGATTCGTACACGAGGGTGTCGCTTAATCAGCTTAGCAGCTACCTAGGTAGTTCATAAGTATATGTGTATGTGTAAGTAAATATACGTTATGCGATATTATATACCTATATAGTGCTTACAGTACATAACAGCGTGTAGTCAACTCTCACTGCAGGAATTCCCTTATTTTCCTTTTTTTTTTTCATTTCTTAATCCCTGTTTTATTCCTCTTTTAAATATCATCGCCCGTACATATTACTTATTCCTATACCTTTACTTGCTTATTCTCCTGTGTACTAACTTATCCAAATATATTGCACGTGTACATATATATATATATACACTACTGCTATGGTATCCACCTACTGTTACGCGCTCTATACAATCCTCGAGGCGTCTGCCTCTTACACTCTTTTTCTCATTCTACGTTCCTCTGTCTATCCAGCGGCTACAGCCAGTTGTAATTGAGACATACATTATTCATTGAAGGCCCAAGATGCTCGCCAGATACCTGGCTCCCGGGTGCGACACAGACCTGTCCCAGAAAATGGTCCAAGCCAATTCGCTGGTCCTATGTACACATCTTGTATACCTGTGTAACTGCAATCGTACAATAATAGGTTAGGAATACATTTTGGATTGGGAAAGGCACGTGTAACGTGAAGCTGTATGTCTATGGGTCTTACATGGACTCTACAAGTTTTATACAAAGTGTGTAATTTTGAATGGGTCTTTTTTTTTTCTTTCTGTTAATACATTTCTTCAGATGGCAACTTCGTCAATCGTATGTCAATTTATAATTTTTTTTTACCATAATTAGGTAAAATCTTCCTGCCCACCTATGCTCGCGTATGCTTGCTTATAATTATATTTGTCCTGTACGATTATAGCACGTGTATATTATTATTCAGTACTATGAATTATTCATGAACGGTTATGGAACAAAGTGGCGTATCAGCCGAAATTGAAGTGAGCTCGTATCGCGCGATCTATCAAGATGAACATTAATCGTGACTTCCTCGTAATGCTTTTTCCTGGAGGACGACGGCCTCTCGCTCCTTCTCATCTGAGTAAACGACTTGTCGAGTTGGTTTCTTGAGGGATATAATTTTTTTTCTTTTTCATACTTGTTAAATTTTTTTAATTTTTTTTTTTCATTCTTTATCCTTTTCAGACCTGCTGGCCAGCATCCCTATGAAAACTCCAGAAGATCATCTTATGCAAGGTCGACGTGGTTTTTAGTAATTTCCCAGCATTCCCGGACGATCCACAAAATCCTGAGAATTTAAAACGACCAGTCGGATATCCATATGCAGACTTTATATGCGCATTGGAAACGAGCCGGTAATCACGGAAGGATAATTAACGATAATTAAGGGTATAACAATTAAAGAATCGCTCAAAATTCATAATCAACGCCCTCTCATTTAACCTGACCGGCCTCTTCGCCGTAACGCGGTTGATTTTCTTCTACTATTATTTTCAGGGCCGTATACCAAAGGTGTCTCCAATGAATTTCAAATTTTAATATTAAATAGCCACCACGTCATTGACGGATTGATATTAAATTTTTAAGAGTAACAAATGTTTTTACTGCAATTATTTGTATTAACTCTTATTGTTGTTTCTGGGTGTTAATTAATTCTTTTTAATACACTAATCAACAGTCGGGGCTCCTTCTCACGATACGTACAGGCCTGCTTTCTGTCTCGCCAGGCTGGCAGCTCTATCCTACTAATATATTAGAGCCAAGAAGGCCGCCTCGACTTAGAAACTATTTTGACAAGTTGATTACACCAGAGGCAGATCCCTACCTTTACCGAAATAGCTACAAAAGTCAAAATTTCTATGGAGGTCCCCCTCGTTCTCTAGATTACCCCTAATTTTCAAACCTCTCTGCTTTGACGTTTAGCGTTTCTCAACGCGTTATAATAGCCTTCGTAATACGTCGTCGTAATGTACGGCTACGATAGTCTTAATGATAGGAGGCATTCGCTTCCATCCGTCTACCTTAACGTTAAACTATATCGGATGCTAATTAAACGCGATTAAACTTTCCGAATGACCGTGATGGATTAATTGAAGGTATCTAAATAGTGAATTACAATTATTTTCACTTTCGGAAAATTCATTTTCAACGGCTCGAATATATCGAGCTAACGATGCGTATCATATTAGACGTACGTTTATTATGACAAGTTAAAATAAGGTATAGATAAATATTTTTATTATAGAATAATATCGATAAAACGACAAACAAGTATTGCACGGAGCGGTGAGAAATTTTTTTTTTCAAAAAAATTTTTGAAATGCAACTATTAAAAACCAAATGTATCCTTACGTAATAAAGTATCGTGATAATGATATCTAAGAATAATTAATTTCTATTCTCGATTCAATTGTAAATAAAAAATTAAATTACGGCATCGACGGAATACATATTTTATTGTCCTATCGTGTGGGGCATGAAGATGTAACCTTGCAGTTAGCCGCTATAATGAAGCAAGCAGCGATATGCATGAAGATAAGTCTATAGTGATGAATGCTAGCATGCTTCTTGGACGCTATCAATGGCATCTCAAGAGCTACTCCGTAGACGATCGCAAGTCATTCTTCGTGCATTGTTGGTTGTGGGCCCATCCGTTGTCGTTGCTGGTAAAAGACAGAGTCAACATTTGACAGAGGATATAACTCGAGTAGTAGTAATATAAAAAAGCCATAAAATATAGATAGCACGAGCGTCCAACAAGATATTAGAAGTTTTAGTTATAATTGAATATTTGAATTTCGCGGGTAAAGGCAGCATTTGAAAAAATTAACAATCACAGTCAGGAACGTACCTATAGCTTTTTCCAAGAGTTCCAGTGGGTCGCACTGATATATCCTATAACATAACCTAACGGAGCCAGCAGTCACGCCCCGCGGGGTTAAACTGTTGGTAGATATAGAAGCGGTTTGTTTGGACGGGGGTCTAATACATGGGCAACCTGTAATCAGCGCCGGATGGGAGGGACCATATATATCACGTTGTAACCGAGGAAACGAAACGAGCGAATGTTGCAGTATATATTGTACTGGGAGAGACACGTACGAGAGTTAGGAGAGTCAGGTTGAGAAAGATGCGTATTAAGGTACAGGACACGAGGGATTGGTTTTGAAGATGGAGGGTCTGAGATAATTTGCCACTCGGATAAGTGCTACCTAGTGGCCCATCTTGAAAGCACGAACTACGAATCGACGTGCTATTTATTAATGGAGGTCCCATTAGGATGCCGATAATAGGCATCCCTGCCTCGTCGACGGGTTCAGGGTTCGGAATTTTGTCGAATTTTCTTCATTGTATTATATATGTATATCACTGACATTCCTTTGTATAAAATATTAATGGTAATCGTACATAACCTAATTCTCAAAAGGCATCGTCAGGCTATTTAGTCTTAGAATCTTCGAATGTTCATGCCAGCTGTTACCTTTGAAACTATTAATTTATTCTTAGCGAACTATCGACTAAGTACGGTGTAAACGTGCTTCGAGGTATAAGATTCGAGGCGATGATTGGCACGATACCAGCATAGTCTGTATCGACTGATTGCAGGGTGCTGACGGTGTTTGCTTTATAAATCGTGCGCCCTCGGATTCGCGGTTGAACGGCGGTACCTTATACGCGGTGAGATAGAGAGAGAGAGAGAGAAGGTTGACGAGGAAGTACGAGAGAGGAGTCTATTCGATTGATATCATTTTGAAATTAAGTTTTGATTTATCGATATGAGATATAATGTTTTTTTTTTGTAAATTTTACCCTCAGGTACCGAGGTAGATATTAAAAGGATCCGTAATTGAAAATTAAAAAAGTACTCTTATTATACAGATAGCGCCATCCTGTGACTTATGCGGTAGACTGCATGAAGAATTTCTGCGCATGCGCATATACGATATAGCAGAAGTACTTACCGATAACCGGACACGCGCACGTTCCGTATAAATTTTCGCTTTAAAGTCACACATTTTTCTCTCTACACACGCGGCCCTGTTCTCTCGCCGATACTTAGGTAATAACCCAGTAATGGCGGGCTCCGTTCGACCGTATTTTCCATTTTATTTTTTCCTCTTTATTATTATTCCCTACCCGGTTGCCGCGTTCATCGCTCCAGAGCAAACACGCCACCAGGATGATGATGATGATGAGAGCCTTCACGCAACCCGCGAACCAGTCGCCCGATTACAACCATACGAAATTACACCGATACTCAGTTAAGTCACTTTTTCTCTTGATGCGATTTCAGGTTGAGCCTATCGAAAATGCCGTATCGATCGATCTCTTCTCACGACGCAGTGTAGCGTTTTTGAAAATGTCAATCGAATAATAATACACTGGATACAAAAATGAATTCCAAAGCTTTGACAGTAGCTGCATCAAATGGAATAAACAGAAAGATCAGAAAACTACTTCGGCTGGTCAGACATTTCAATACGCGGTTTTAACCTCAACCGAGACACGTATCTCCTTCGCGGTTGACTGCCACTGAACTGTATAGCACCGCCCCCTTGTTTGAGAAACTAAGAGACGAGGCATGCCTGCACGAGTCTCTCGTCTTCATTCTTTTTTCTCCATGCTCAAGAGAGAACGGGTGGTGTAGTCTCTACGGGGAAGGTGTGTTAGTTCGCGAGGTGGCCGGTAGTTAGCACTCCATTACACATGGTTACCCATCATCAGAGCACGCCAGCGCGGTTTACTCCATGGTCCATGGATATTCATGGGCCATGAGTAATATGGATAGAGTTTCATGATGCTTGAACGAAACATGCAAGCACAGGCTTTTCTGCAATTTTACCTGCAACTGAAATCATACTGGATCGACGTTTCATGCTACGTGTGCGAGAAGCAAGCAGAATGACAGCGGAGATCGCACGGAGTCTTAGGAACGAAATGACAGGTTAGACTGTGAAACATTGTAGAAAAGCATTGAACGAATTTCATTTATTTTCTTAGTCTCCCAGTAAGGATAAGATCTAGGTTATGGTAAGATGGTGTACGATGGAGGCTCGAAGAATCAAGTGTGAACATGGACGATCAATTTAGCTAAACAGCCGTTAATACCGAGGGAGATTCAGCACCTCGGGTCCAGCCTCATTACAGGGCCCGTGTGTTTATCGGAAATTATTTTCGTAGGAACCGTAAGAGGGAGGTGGACCCATAATAAAGTTGATCGGACCACGGTAATAAGGTATAATGGGGCCCAAGTATGGGTAATCAGAGAGGGCTCCATCTTCGGTCTCGATACTCTATTTAGAGCGCTATTTGCTCGTTTATTTATTTAGTTATTTACTTACTTTTCGTACAGCTTCTTTTACTTCTCATTGCCATCTCATCTTCCCAGCAGATGCCTCGTATCTTCTAATGCGAGTTGCGATTCAATTTAATCGTCTTTTGTTCCAAGAAAATCATAGGTGCCGGTTGCTCATTTGAGCCGCGGGACTGCGAATCCAGTGTCGCTCAACCGCGAAATTCAAATATAGATAGACGACCCGTTAGATTGCCTAGGTAGAATATTGATGGTACACAGATAATATCTGTACGCTAGGAGTAGACTTAACCTCTTGGCGACGATTTCTACAGGGCAAATTAAATTCTTCTTTTACCTATTCGTTATCCACCCGCGATACGTTATTATCCGGAACGTAAAGTCGAGGCGGCCATTTCACCGTCATATTCCGTCAAGGGGTTAACCGGATAAGAACCCCCATGTGTAATTTCAAGGCTATTGATCCCGGGATAAGCGCAAGCCTTTATACGTTCATGCATCCAAGATTCCTTATTAAGGGCGATTAGCTTGAAAGTGGCCGGTCGAGAGTATCCACGTAGTGGCCTATAAGTGGTTGGTAATTGAATGTCAGCATAACCTACCCCTTTAGCCTTAGCATCCTTCCTCCTCTAAACTAAAGTTTTTTTTTTTTATTACACAACCACTTTTCGTACTCGTTTACGCGATCGTTATACGATACGGCCACGAGCCAGCTCGCACGACAGCACTTAGAGACAAGAAATTTCAGCACGTAAAGTTATACTTGTTATACCTGAACTTAAGTTCAAGTACACTTGGATGAAATAAAATTTTTTATAATATCTTTAACTTGTATAAAATTTCTAATTCGTAGAATTTTTAAGTGCATTTTTTTATACATTTTTTTTTATATTCAAAAAGTATGGCTACTATATCCCTTTATGGAATTCAGGGAGTATATCGAGAGATAGGGATGTATCCGGAAATCTTATAGTGGGACACATAAGGGTGCAAGTAATTCAGTAGTTAACGTTTGAGGTACGAACATATGTTTGAATAATTTTTTGGAGTGGGGGGGGGGGGGGAGGTTGAAAGGTAAATTTGATATGGGGAGTTGAATGCATTGGATTGCGTGTAAAGTGAACCGAAGGTGCTCAATGGCCTTGTGCTTTCATTACATTGATATTATAAGGTTATTATAATTGTGCAGGTAATTGATACGTGCAGGGTGGCCTGACAATGGTGGTTATAATATAAAATATATCAGAACCCCATGCAACCCAGGGTGTTTCTTGTTAGAATCTGATATGAAATGCATGCTGTTCTTTTTAAAATTTTTTTTTTCCAGCTACATCCCTGCCGGAATAAATAGTCTGATTAGCCACGCCATTTGTGTGATGCAATCTTTTAGCTCTTTCAATTTCCTTCGATTCTCGCGTCGTTTCTTATACATAGTGTATCTATACCTATATGTATATCGTACCCGTAGGTACGATCGGCCACTATACGAATTCTGTCAATCGATGATCATAACGTCTTTTGAGAGGTGAGGCAAAAGTTAATTTTTTTTCAATCTTCTTTTTTTCAATCATCCCATTGATCCTTTTCGCGATCTAGAATAGCATTGCAAACGATCCAATTCTTATCTGACGCTTCAGGAGTATAGGCATGTAGGACCTATTGTCGCGGCATTGTTAAGAAAAATCCGTTAACCAAAGAAATACTGATTCGGCTTCTTTTTTAGTGGGCCAACAAAAGGACTAACAATAGGGGTGAAAAACTAGAGTAGAAAGGAACGCGAATGAGAAAAGGATTTTGTCGACGTCGTTGGAACAATCAAGCAACCGTTCGATTTGGTCACAAGAAACGAATCAAGGGTAAGTGAACAATGCTCGAGTGAATCAATGCGATTCTTGTAGGACTCTACGTGAAATAAGAAATTAGGTAATTTGTGAAATTTCAAGAGTCGTAAAAAAAAAAAAACTTGCAATTTTTTCTAGCTCTTTAAACTATAGGAAGGAAAAAAAAAGAATTCTAGCGAATACGAATGCTGGGTGCTTCAGTTATATGCAGGAAAGGTGTATCGTAAATAAAGACGCCATCTTTTTTTCATGACAATGCGTCACTAACGATTTCAACCGTTTCACTGTGTATACATATAAAACGGATTTCTAATCCAAGGTATGCTTGAGAGTAACAGCCATTTTTTTTTAGGACGTTCAACGATCTAGAAAAATCATCTAGGATTTCATAGAGAACTTTCAAAACGTCTTGGCAAGATCCATACACCAGAGTGTTTGAAGACCTCACGCACGTCCTCCGTGTCCACTTCGGAACGCAGAAGCAAGAAGAGCAACAAGACTGTCGGAGGGCGCAAGAAAAGCAAGCGGAGGAGAAAGACCGATGAAACAAGAATAAGAAGAAGAGACGGGACGGGCGTACTCGGTGCCCTCGCATTGGTTCCCCACAGACCACGATGTGTGCACAGTCGCCATGTTGAATATCCCCACCCTTGAACATAAGTTGAACACCTACACACATGACATACGGCCGCGCCGACCATTCGCTAATGTCATCTTAAAGGACGAGAGAAGATCTTAAAGAAGAATTGGCGAGATGATGAATTTGCATGAGACGATGAATTTTAGCATTAAGACACGAGTTTGATTTTCTTGGGTAATTTTGCAAAATTTATAGATCGACTCGATACGTGGGTCGCGTGATTTTTTAATTTGTATATTTTAATTGCCAAGCTACTCTCATATTGATTTTAATCCGATTAGCTCAATCCGTTGTATCTAGTCCTCGACTGTCCTCTCTAACCTGCATTTCTCTTAATGGCGAGAATGTCCGATTGCCGAGCCCGATCCGATCCGTCCGATTGGAACGTAAATTGGCACAATCAGTGGCGAAAAATCGTAATTCGCCGCTCTGCGAACTCACAGGGAATTTCACGGCCGAGAAACTGTAGGTGCTATTTTAATTGGTATATTTGCATCTGTGTAGACTGTAATTGTTATACGTTACAGATATGTGGATATCACCTTCGGCGTTCTGCGTTAGCGATAGTCATCAAATAAACGCCTGCGTAATGTAAGGAGATATCTACTTTCGTTTTGATTCAATAGAATTATTGATCTCATTGTGTAAACGTCGTCGTTGACTTTCGAAGTGTCGATAACCTTTCGCTACCCTTAGAAAGCGGCTGGATGTTCTTTGAGATTTTTACTTCTTCCGACAGATGGAACTGTCGTAGCTTATTGTAAATAGTTTAGTATTTTCCGTATACAGGGTTAGTCCGTATGAACGGACCATCTGAAGTTGGTTCTGTCATGGAAATCAAATGGACAGGCTTAACTTGGGTTAGTGCGTGTATTCAGACCGAATATTCCTCGAAAAATTGACATAGCAGGCAGGATAGAATTCGCGAAATTTATTTATTAAGGTGCTATTCCACGTATAGAAGACAGAACAGGAACGACGGAATTGGAAAAATAATTTGATAGGGTCATTGACCAGTCAATTTCGTTCCAAAACTTTCAAAACGATGCCTGGGTTCCCCATGTACAATATTTTTCAGAAAACGGACAGAAATTCTAACCTCAAAATTTTGATAAATTTTACAAATTCCAAATCTTCGCGTTTCAATATATGCAATCTTATAGATAATTAATATTTAACGATTTTTCTAACAATGTGTGTCACTATTGATTTTAATGATCGAAAATTGATTTTTACATTTTACGAATTTTCGTTTTTTCTTCTACATGGGGAATCCAGGCATCTTTTGAAATTTTCGGAACGAAGATGATTGGTCAACCCTCACCGAATTATTTTGCCGATTCCGCCGTTTCTGTTCTGTCTTCTATACACGGGATATCACCCTTAAAAAAAAAACCCAAAGAAATTCCGCTTAGTAAATCTACCATACGGAGTATTCGAGAAAATAATTAATTATAACCCACAAATAATAGCTAGATAATTACCAACGGGCTCATAATCGAGAAGTTAATGACCCGACTAGTGAACGCAGTTCATGAAATCGTTAATCGCAAAGACTGTAAGACTTTGTGCAGTTGCGAAATTCTGTCCTTGCAAAACAGCCACGTTAATCGCTGATCGTTATAGCTCTTAAAGATACGTATTGTTAGTGACACGCGGTTCCACTGTTGAATTCTCCCGTATGGATTAGCATTATAACGCATTTAAATATTCCCGCGACTCCGGCTAACGTCAATAGAAAAAAAAACTACAGCTCATACACTTAGACAAAATTATATGAATTAACGATCGTTTGGCTATGCTTCGTTAATTGCGAATTTACCAATCTGGCAGATATAATTATGCGTCGATAACGACCCCCCATAACGAATCAGCTTAACTACCATATACCGACCTGGCAATGATATGAAAATTAATGTACGAATGAAGAAAAATGAAAAGCGCCAACCAACGTATTGCGGAATCATTGTTCAGTCAAGCAAAGACCAAGCGAAACGTAGAAAATTACGTCGAGTGGTCAGCCGCTGAGAAATAACTCGTTCGAGAAGGGACTGGGTTAAGGGCGAATAACGTTTAAACCAGTGACATAAAGCCGCCGTTGAAGGATCTCACACTTCGACCTGGCACAGACTCTTTTAGGGGATTCCCGTTTACCATTATTCAACGAGGAGGTGCTGAACTGTAGGTAGGTACCTGCGCGATGCGTTTTGTAACTTGATAAAAGAATAACATAAGGAAGAAGAAGCGTTGCCTCGCGTGGGTTTCGAAGGATCTTCCATCCTTGGTTGCCTAACGAGAGGCAAACCGTCCGATGAGACATTTGACATTATCCTTGGGCAAAGCCTCCCCTCTGGCATGAAACTACCGACGCGCACCCTAGGAGCAGCGACAAGAAACGCTCGAGAGTCCAGACGTATTAATTAAACGACTCATTTTCATCCCACGGCAAAAACGTGAGTTTAACGCCCATCGCGAGCTAATGTCTCCCCACTCGTAGGGGCAGTACGTCATGGAAAGGGAAGTCGGTGGAGCCAGAACACGATGTCGACCAATAGGATTGGCTACGGTACACGCCCGTGGAACGTTTAGGTACTCGAGACACGCCTGCTACGCTGGATCTTCCCCACTGTGGGATCGAGGTGGGGGAAAAAAAGCAAACCTTCTCCCACCAAACAGTCCGAGGCATTTAGCCCGTAATTTTCTCAAACACCACCAAGCGCTCACGCCAGAAGCATCCGACAGACTCGCGGAGCTGGGATTCTGCCTCGCGTGTATACGAACCAGCTCTAATTTGACAGTGACAAGTATATCGGGCAGGGTTTGATAAAGTGTGTGAAGTTCAGTGAGTGGTCGGATTACGAATGGGAGATTATAGCAAGCAGTATTTGTGTTAAGAGAAATAGCTCGTTGAGGGACTTGGTGGATGGACAGAGCGACGGTCCGAGATACGGAATATTCCTAACCTTCAAATATGTCATTTTCTTGCTTATGTACTTTATTGTCGTGCAGTGACTCTGTACCACAGTGGCTTTGACTGCGAAACTTTGAGAGTGACGATCTTACTGAGTACACGCTGAGAAAGCAATGATAAATATGAATCCAGTGTAGACGTTTAACAGTGCCAGGCTGAATAATATAATTTATTGAAGGTACTGATGTGATCAGTGGTTGGCTAGTGCGACGGCTGGAAGTGCGAGAAGAGTCCAAAGGAATAAGAGATTGGAAACCTTAGACAGGTGGACTTTGCAGTGACTTTAACGCTTGTTGGTTGTCCGACGCTTAAACAGAGAAAGGAAGAGACAGAGAGAGAGAGAGAGAGAGAATCTCTGTTAGAAATCTTCCTCAGGAATAGAATCGCCAGCCAGAAATAGGTCATCGACAGGCAGCCGTGACGGGGGGTGATCACCCCGAGGATGCGGGAAACTTAAAGTATCCCTGCGGGATTTTTTCTAAAGACTCGGTGACACCTTCCTCGGAGAAGCTGGCTGCGGCGCGTACGATGATGCCGCTCGCGCCGACGCCAATTGTCCCGGTGCCCTCGAAGCCAAAAATCGGCTTCAGCATCGACTCCATCGTTGGCGGCGGTCGGGAGGATCGTCTGGACAGAATCGAGCGCGTTGACATTGACCGGGATGGAAGTCCAATGGATGTCGAAGGATCATCCTCGCCGCGGAGTCGGCAGATCGTACAGTCTCCCGGAGCTCACTCTGAGAGTTCAGACAGGCCAGTGTCGCGAAGTTCCTCTGTGGAATCTTATCCTAATTCACGGCACACGCCCTCGCACAATAGTCATCCTCTTGGACTGGCGCATCATCTAGAATTCAACAGGACGACGTCGCACAGTCATAGCGGAGGATCCACGCCGAATAACAGTCCTAGTCCTCCTCATAGGATACCCCATGATTCACCGGTAGGCTCGCACCCTCAGCCACCACCGGGAGTGGTAAGGCCAAGTCCCAACTACCTCGCACCACCTCCTGGGGCAGCCACTGCGGCAGCGGTGGCAGCCGAACAGCTCAAATCCCTCTACGGTCTACCTGGACATGGACCCGCTGGACCTCAGACAGGCCAGAGCGAGTACCATACCCAGCAACTGGCCCTGGCAGCCAACCTGGCCGCTGCTCAGCACTTCCAAGCCGCGAATTTGGCTGTGGCACTTCAAGCCCATCATGGTGGTTCGCCTCATGGACCTCCACACGGACCTTATTCTCATGGTGGGGCACCTGGTGGACCTCATCCTCCACCACATCCTCATCAGCCACCCAGAGATAGCTATCCACTCTACCCATGGCTACTCTCTAGACACGGGAGAATCTTCCCACATCGATTTCCTGGCGGTAAGTTTTTTTTTTTCTCTATAATCTTAAATATTTATACTGAGAAATTGAAATAAACAATAAATGTAACAACGAAGTAGTAACTTCGTATGAAAATATTATAAAGTCGTCGCGCGCGTTAGGGCAGCTCAAGCACGTGCGTCGTTGCGCTCTGGATAAACAAATAACGCATAGTCGTTGATCTTTCGCAATATTTTCGTAACCCTAAGTTTTGTAATGATCAGTGCTTATGCGCGTTATCATCAAAGGAAGAGCTAAAAGAGTAAAACAAGATGACGTATCCGTCATTTGATTACGTCCATTTAGCCCAATTAACACTCCTTATCCATTTACGCTAATAGATATTACTGACTAATTATGTATTTCAGAATGCAAATATAAGAGAAATAAGTAGGAGATAAAATATGTTATCTATAAAAAAAAAAAAAGAATGACCTTTAAGAACGCTAATAAAGTTTTGTACAATTTAATTCACCTCTTGATAATTCTTATCAAGCATATACCAACCGCTTCAATTTTAATTCAAACAACGTATATCAGTACCCTAATTCATTCCGATTTTTAAAAATAATAAGACGGCGGCGCACTCGTCTACGAGAGATTGCATTAATTTTCTTTAGTACGCGTAACCGCTCAAACCAGAGCCAGACAATTATATATCCTGCGAAATCCAATCAACAGGGTCAGCCAATCTGTTTTATGCACTTCGCGTGGTCTTTCGCTTACCTCTACTCGCTCACGAGGTCAGCCATTGACAGGACTCCCAGCTAAGGACAATTATCATAAATTTACTGCAATCGGCAGTCGTGTAAGGGAGAAGGGCAAAGCCTCCTATATCCACCTAGACGCCCCGTAGCAAATACGGAACGGTCTGCTGCCTTGGTATCCACTCTGCGGAACAAGTCCCGACGGAAAAATCCTTCTGGACGCCATCTTTGTTGCGTGTTATTGCTCGCTGGCTTCGCTTCTTCCCTAGTCAAAACATCAGCCCGGCCAAACTATTCCGCATCGGGTATACATATACTAGACGCCCTTCACTTATACTTCGTTATCTGTATGTTTCACGTTTTTACGTAGCCGTTCGATGTCAGGCCACGAATATAACTACGGATACTATCGCCCTTTATGATGACCCTTCGCGTGGGAGCATCGCGCATATCATTGATCCATTTTACAGACACTGTTTCGTGTCATTAAGACATTTTGTAATATCAGCCGTCTTTGTTTACGATTTTAACGAATTTTACATTTCTACGTTCGAACCAGCAGACTGATCGAATTTTACGCGCGATTAAAAATATTTTTTAACGGATCAATCAACATCCGGTCAATTAAGAGATTAAATTTGATTTTGACGCTTGTACTTGCTTTAGGGTTGGGTTGAAACGGAATAAAAAAAATTTTGAAAAATTATTTTTTTACCAATCCAATACTTTTAGTCATTTTACACAAGATCTGATTTTTTTTAAATAGTAATGCGAGAACGACTATCGAAATGCGTCATTATCTTCGTAAGGCAATTTCGTTACGTGCTTAATGTCACGAAAGTATGAAAAACAAAAAGTAAGAATTTTGTTTTTCTCGAGCAAGTAAACACGCCCAAAGGAAGGGCTATCGCTGCGTGTTTTGATCTATGGTGGTCTTGTTATCCACGGGGACTGGAATCCTGAACATACTGTAATTAATGAGCTTTCGCAGGCGTGCTCGCTGCCCCATTCCCATGTTAATTAACTAACGTTATCTAGCAATTAGCAAGTATCGGTAATGACTGTCGGCTTTATTAGAATGACAAGTTTCGATCGTTTCTTTACTCCCATCATTATGCAGTAAATGTCACGGGAAAGACTTTTAAGTGATATCGAGACTCGAGGTACAACACGTCATCGTAGCGACAGCGTGTCCTTTCATTTAATTCCTTCGTTTATTACGATAATAAGCAGCAGGATATATGTATATTATACGTAGTATCAGAATTTCGGGATTTTATTGGATAATTTCATGCGGTCGATCAGCGGGCGGCTTCTTCGATCGTACCAAAGTTACGCAGCTTCCGGAATTTATTACTCGCAAGAGCCAACAATGCCTCTGGAAATAAACGGAGGTTTCACGCTCGGCCCGGTAACTTCTCACTTGGCAGCACATGGCTACCTACAATATAACTATATAGATAAGTATTACAGACATGCGGTATACCGATCTCTGGTTTCGTTTTCTGCAGTGAATAATTATACATTGCCATTTTGAGTAAGGCAGTCGTTTTTTTTTCCTATAAATAAAATTGCACGATAATATGGACGGCTATGGTACTGTATTTTATATAGAAAAACTGAAAAGAAAATTATTAAACAGAATTTAGAGGATATAGTCGATTCGACATAAAAACATGAAAAATCAAGACACGATCGTGGTTCGCGTCGAGTTTACGATTTATGACTGTTGATCGTTTTTCTAAGTATTTTGGATAGCATATTTTGATTTTGGTCTGTGCTTTATCACGATCGAAATGTAGCGTGTAAGCACGTGCTTTTAGCCTATAGTACTTTTTGAGAAAAGTTTTCAAAGTTTTTCGTCAATTGTTTTCCCTGTACCCTTTTTTTTTTCCTTATCATTTTGCATGTGCTGCTTTTTTGGCTCTAAAAAATTTCATCCATCGAAATAGCGTTTAAGTCGAGGAAAAGCTGTAGATTTCAAGTGGTTGAGCAAGGATCTTTAGATTATACACTCCGAGCATTTGAAGTGGGCGATGGGAAACTATGTTAAATGCGTATCGATCAAGTTTATTATTATCCTTCATGAATTTCCGGCACGGTGCAATAATCAATTAAGCAAATCATACCGATAGCCGTAATTACATGGACTGCAGTGCAAATATGATTATCGCAAGGGTCACAGGTCTTATCTAACAGATACCTGAAACTGGGCGTTCGCGGATAATATTTTCGGATTATTCGAAGCAGTAGGAATTTTGTATCCAGCACAGTGCACGAGTGCGTAACGAAGTAACGTTCTGTCTTCAATTTTGATTTCTGGTTGCAAAATTTGATAGTAAATGAAACTTTGAAAAAAAATTTCAATTTTCAGATTTATGTCACTGCTATAAATTTCATAAGAAAATTCCGATATAGAATCCAGATTATATTTCACACGCGATATAACCAATTTGCAATGACCAATATACACGGTAGGTACAATCGTTAGACACATTGGTGCCTGGACATGTCAATGAAACGTGTATAACGCCACATGAATAACACTATAGGATGTCCCAGATACGTCTGTTGTATATCATATGCCGATAGACAGTTCCAAAAAAAAAGAGAGAAGAATAAAGAAAGAAAGAAAAAAATAACATTGAAACGAACATTCGAAAAAGAAAAATAAAGACGAACTGTCAGGTCAATAGAGTGAAGCGTGATCAGCGGCTACTATGTACTGGGTGACAACGAAACGTCCCAGCACAATGGAGGGTTAATCACCATTATTAAAACAGCGTTTACCCCCCGTGCGAGCTCTACAGGGTGTCCCTTACGGGAACAAAGCCAGTCCAGAAGAGCTGCTTGTATGTATTTTTTTTCACTTTTTTTTTTCACCCCATAGCTGTGAGATCGGATCGTTTCACGCATTTGTCGCCTTCATCTTTTTTTGCCTCTCTTTACACTCGGCTCGTCCCTTGATCTCTTTTTTTTTCTCGCCCTTTTTTTTGTCGTCACCCTCTATAGTCAAAATGCCAGGAGAGGCGGACACGACAGTTGTCGACTTTTGGGAGTGACTCTCTCTTAAAGCCATTGTAGCCAATTGACGTCTTCATAAAGTTCGCAGCTAACCTAACCTAACCTAACATAACCTTAACGTACTATAACCCATACCGGTCACGCTCAATGATTTCCAATCGGTATAAACGTTCGGCGTCGATTGGCCAACGCGTATTACTTTCCTGAAACGGGTCGATGAAACGAGAGTCGGAAACTTCAGTGTCGACCGAATCTCAACTTCTTGCACGTCAGTTGGAAACCTTAATGACGGCTTGTTCGATGGCCGCACCCGTTATTACCATTTTATAGAATATTAGCAAATTACAGTAAGTTTCGCCTAGTCCGCGTGATGTAGACTTTATCGGGCGATGATCTAAAAGTCGTGTCCGCTAATTTACATGAATATTCATGGTGGAAGAGAATTAGATAAGATACACTTAGAATTAAAGATCGATTCCTCTGTTGGGTTATTCCACATTTTTTTTCGACCTCGTATAATACACGAGAGACAAGTATTTTCATCTTCACTGTAATTTAAGTACATTGATCTTTGTACCTGGAGTCGTTAAACTATATGTATTTCTTAAATTATACATAATTAACATGCAACATTTGTTTGATGCGTTAAATCATCAGCGTTCGTTATAATGGCTTCGGATGTTGATATACCGTGGACTCGTGATAAATTTTATTAAAGATTTTCATTACGTCTCTTAACATAGGATGCTGCGAATAAATCTATCGGTTATTGACCATTCGACTACGCACGATACTTTCTTACGCGAGGGAACCGCGCGTCTATATGTATTTCCTTATCTACGGCCGAGCGCATTGTTATCATATAAAAAATGTAAATAGTCGAAGAATTCATTATCATCGGCGCAGTGCAACAGTCGTTCGTTAACGTGGAACAATTAAATTTATATGCGGACGTATTAAAAGGGCCGAGCCTAGTTATTTGGCGAGATGGCGTATATTAAATATAAAAAAATTGCGAGTAAAGATGGCGGACTGTGCGAATGGAAGCTAATGCAACAATTAAAAAGACATTAGAGCCAAGAGTTGCAGCCAGACCCCTTCTTATGTTATGGGATGCAGCCCGAATCGAGAGTCGTGGCCGCCGCGCACTGTTTCGTTTGGGAATCCCAGATGAGCCGCGCAGTCCGACCCCCGACTAGTCGGTTGCCGCCCTTACGGGTCTCGACACTCGAAACGAACTGGGAAGCGCAGGGTAATTTGATATGTTAACCGTTTAGTCTTATTTTTGAGTAATTTCAAGTCGCTCTGGGCGTCTCAGCTGCGAAACCTGGAGCAGCACAAGCTTCCCGTAATTACAGGCTCGTATACGAACTAAGGCCGAACGGACCGGGCGGACGCCTAGGGCGCCATCTAGGAAGCGCTAGATGGACTTTCCTGAACTAGACTCTTACCACTATACAGAGTTGCTCTTGATCTCTTGCGTTGGATACTTAATGTCAAGTGCGCCTTGGGCGATGATCCTATGTTCTTTGGATCCTGATTCTATACCATTTTATAACGTGCATATATACATATATGCCCATTATACATTGATTTGCTGTATATGTAACAATCGGAAGGTACCTAACCTCTCTTTACTATTCGTTTCAATGTCTTCCCCTTACTTTCAATTGACCATTAGCATTACCCACTGTGTATCTACACGGTCTTACGGATCTTCTCGAGGATTTCAGTTCTCACGACGATGCACTAGTCTTAACATTGAATTCCGATGCATAATGCAACTGCTTGTATGCAATGGCTGCGTGTTACGCGCTTTCGCACCGATAGTCAGGGTCAGTAGCGTGTACCGGAAAAGAAGGATTTTTTTTTTACTCGGTTCAATTAGGGGTTAATCTAGTTAAGGTTTTACACGTATAAAAACAAAATTTTTATAATTTTTTTTTGCTTTTCTATCATTTAGAATTGTGCACGTCTCGAATTTTTTTTCGATACCCTAAGTTCCTTTGTCTCGAAAATATTACCCAAGATCGTTCCCTTTCACCGAGTGAACTCGACGATGAGGTCGGACTTTGGTCGGGTGCGGCTTTATAGATATAGAAACGCGAGAACCTGCGTAACAGAGACGGGCGCGTTAAGCACGTCAGACGACACGAGACGTGATACTTTGAAAACTGGCAACCGCATCGAGCAGCCCGAATTTCATAACGCGACCATAAGTGTACGCAGGCATTTTAGAAGTTTTGGCAAATTCAATGGTATCACGTAGCATAATAAATATTATATATATATATATATATATATATATATATATATATTTGTATACTTGTGTAATTCCACGACTTAATTAAAACTGGTACAAGAACCACTTGCAAAAAGATTTGGTAAGTTTCTCCAGTTTTTTTGGGTCACAATAAAAATAATTAATCCCCCCCCCCCCCCCCCCCATAATAACACTCGTTTGATTAGCAACGCTCGTTGCCTTAATTATAATCAGACCCGAATTACAGAGTGCGAAGAAACTTCAGTAGTTCATTCTCCCTGTTACATATACATATATATATACATATATACTCTGTTGACTTTTGTAATTTTTATCTACCAAAACCAATTGCTCTAAGAAGACAGTATATCACATTAAGATTTAGATTTAGATCCGTCCGTAAGATTTAATCTGGAGATTGATTTCGAATTCCCATAAGTGGTATCTCGCTCCTGGCCAATCATTATGATCGATGACTCCAAGAGTACATATACATATATACATGTATATTCCAATAGAATATTTCTAAAGCATAAGCTCACGCGCCAATATACATAATAAATTTATAAAGAAACTCTCGTTCGTCTTTCAGGACCGGATATACCTGGATTCCTCCTGCAGCCGTTCCGGAAGCCCAAGAGAATAAGAACGGCTTTCAGTCCAAGTCAGTTATTGAAACTGGAACACGCCTTTGAGAAAAATCATTACGTGGTTGGTGCCGAGAGGAAACAATTGGCGCAGGCACTGTCCCTCACGGAGACTCAGGTGAGAATTAATTATATAAATTAATACCAATTCGTCGTTTCGACCAATCGGTACTCGACTGCGCACGGTATTACGGAATTTCAAAATTTTTTTCGCGCGAGTCAGAAATACCATGCGCGTTTACTTCCCCTTTGAAAATAGCCCCAGTAGTGGATTTAATGGCTGCTCGTATGTACGAGCTCCCATAACGAGGGAATTGATATGGTAATCTGGAATATACGCGGGGTAGCGCGAACTACGTACGTAGGTTATATATACACAGGCATATATATGTACCATATATTAGGTAGGTAAATAAAAAGATATGCGTGCACGCAAGAACACGTGGTAGGTATATATGTATATACACGCACACGTGTATCGCATATTCCAGGGGCGTTGGGCGTTAGCTTTGTAAAATAAAGCATGGGGGAAATAAAGGGGGGGTTGGGAATTGTGTCGGTTATGGGGACGAGAGCCATCTTGAAAAGCTTTCATTTGACCGTTAAAAAATAGTATGAGCTGGAGTTTCCGCTATTGACAAGCGTTTTTTTTTTTTTTTTAATTATTTTCCTTCTTAATAACGATACATTACATTGAGATCCTGACTCGTTACTAGTTGGAAGCTCGTAGTGCTTTTGATTGCACATAAATATATGTATATATATATATAAACCATACTGTATTTATATAATTGCGCAACGGATAAAGTAACGGCTCCGCTGCCGTTCTAACGATTTAATTCGATTCGTCTTGTACAGCGATCCGCTAATTGCAAATAATTAACCGACTAATGCCCGGGTATCGGTTAGCGTGATGCCGATCCTGAGCTGTTCTTATTGTTGGCGAATCTTGATGAGCGATTAACGCTGGGTTTCGCGGAAAAGGAGGGATCGCGTCTACACGAGAGAGCGATTAGCTTCGACAGGGGCGTGACTGGATGGAAGGATGAAGGGGGGAAAGAAAAAAAGAAAAATAAAGAGTAATAAAAACTCTAAAGTAACAAGCAGAGAGAATTTGTGTCTCGTATGGATAAGATATACTCGTTACCGTTTTACATCCGTAAAGTTAAATGCCGATCGCAGATCTCGCAGTAAATTAAATGTAAGGTTATTACAGTATCGGTATTAATCTGAGACACTGTGCATATACGATGTGTACGGGTTGGTTAGTGCGCCTCGCTGTGTCTCGCCTTTATTACCGACTGAGGACTGCGGAGTAAGGATAATTGCGTTACGTTATTAAAAGCTCCGGAATTGGCCACTTAACGAACAAAAGATGCAAATTGAAAGATAGGGAATGAATGGTCTATACGAACAGGTGGACAATGGATCGGGCCCGGGTTACCTACAGCGGGTTAAGTTGGTACACTGTGCGGGTATCGGGTATTCTCGTTTCCGTTCGACCCCCGCTTTTTCCGCGAACTTTAATGATGATTGCTAGTCGCGATGCCTGGAAAATTAGTTGCCATTAATTTATTGCCACCTTGTTCCATTTTCTACGTTAATTAAATCGTGGCGCACGGACGTACGACGAATTATTGGAGATACGTATCTAATATCGTTAATGGGATTATTCATATTGGTTTTATTTTTTCTTTTTTTTGTATCGATCGATCGGAGTCGAGAAGAAATTTTATTAATAATCATTACATTGTGATTATCGCACTTGGGCGTGTAATGAACTTTGAGAATTAAGTGCCGGGATTACTGATTGCAGTGCGCGTGCGCACGAGGACGATTCGAAACTCGCGGCTACCTTCGTACGACCGTAGGGGGTTATTTTTTTTTTTTTCGTTGGTAACAATCTTATGGCGATTTCTAGGGATCTTTGGTGACGGCTGTAGTAGGGATGTGAGTTTGCAGAATTTAGGTTTTTTGGAATTCTTGGATAGGACTGTACGGGTCTAGCGAGGTTTTGGGATCATGGGATTTATTGAAAAAAAAAATAATAATATTCAACCGAGCAGATCTATAGGTAACTTAAATGTGAACGCGGCATAATAAGAGAACGGCAATTTCGTATTGAAGGAACAAACGGTACGTAAATCAAATGTGTAATCGTCCACTTATCACCCATTATTGCCGACGACCGAAACGACTACTTGAGGTTGTCTCACATCGCGACGACAATGGCTACTCAGGCGTATTCTACGACTGCCTATTCTTATAACGAAGTCAGTATGGCTAATATAATCGTGACCGGCACTAACGGCCATAATTGTCCCAGGAAATTAGGTCGCGTTCACACTGAAAGCGCGCTTCATGAGACTTGTACAATCTTACACCGAGTGAGGTCGACCCGCGTTACTCTTAGTTGTTACATGTGGATACGTCAAAACGACCGAACGAAGAGTGCCCTGTGTACGAAGCATTAAAGTATCGTGCTTACCCGGAGTGCGTTACGTATTCCGTAAGAGGCTCGTTAACGATTCACGTCGAGCAACGTTTATTTCCATGAATGCGACGTGAAAGAGCAACAAATTCAAGGTGCACGCGCCCCTGGCGATACTCGCATAGACTCACGATTCATGTGAATTGCGTTAAAAACCCATTCGAGATCTTATTTATCGTTGGAGAACACAAGACCCCGCGTGACTCTCTTACCACCTACTCTTATATATAGGTATATGTATAAGGAGGCTTCGAACGTGAACTACAATACGTATCCGTACGTACCTAGACAAGCGCGGGAAATTTGAATTGCGACAAAGTGACGCGTACAAAAAATATAACTTTATTGGAATATATGGTGCGCGCGCAAGCTGTTCGCGACTCTCTCAAGGTACCGAACCTGTCCATACTCTTGATGGACGTCCTCGGGATGCACCGAGTTGTGGCCGTAATGGAGAAGTTTGCGCATTATGCAGGCTGCATACGATTCACTATGCATAATGAGGCGCGTCGTTCCTGCACCGTGAATAAAGAATTACGAATACTGTCATCAATCCTCTAGCTTGACGCAGTATATATAAAAAGATTTGAATCGTAATATTCAAGAAAAAAAAAAAAAATAAAAAAATAATAATTTTGAAATCGTCGTAATGTCCTTGCAATTTTCAACGTATGCGAAAGTGCATCTTTCATTCGATTATCAAATTGCCTCGAAACCCTCTTCCACCCAGAGTACAGGCGAGGTTTCGAGGCGCGATTTTTAACTAGATTTTTTTTTTCATGCTTTCTGAAATTCGCGACAGTAACCTGCAAAATTTATTGGACAGCGTTGAAAAAGTTGCAGTCGTGTTATCTCGACATCCGTTTGGAGTATTGCAGATAAATATTGAGGGCACCTGTCCTTCGTATCGTTAGTGAATCTGTATATATATATATATATATATATATATGCACGACACGTGCTGCCCTCTCGAATGCAGATGAGGTACCGAAACAATGGCTAATGGCGAAGGAAGAAAATTTTAGTGGCGCCATCGATTAAGCCTCGTTCACATTAACGTAATGGCATTTGATTTTTTATCATTGGTATGGACCAATGAAATCGCGGCGATTTTTTTTTCATGGAAATTACTCGAAAAATCCGTAGAGTTGGTCGGATCTAAGGAGAAAAGATTCCTATGGACTTACACCCGATTCGTCGATCAGCGAAACGGATGCAGTTCGTGCATCGGTCGATCCTGCTGCACCTCGGCTCTTGACTCTCCGGTCACGCCCGTAGCGTGTCACTGTCACGGCCTTGCGTGCATACGGATTGCATGCAGCAAGCTTGAAACGTCGGTTAGTGACCAAGGTGCATTCTGACCCTTTGATTTTTTTTTTCACCAAATCTCTCAAATAAACCTCCAAATATATAATTATGAGATTACTTGTAAGGGATGACAAATTAAAAAAAAAAAATTAAATAATTCACATCTGACATACTATGCGTATACTCTGTGCGCGAAGGGTATAAAGTGAATGTATGCATTGGATATAGATATAGCCGCGAGGGTAGAAAAATGGCGTCTACCGGGGGAGGAGGAGGGGGGGGGTGTAACGAAAACATAACGTCGCAGAGAAATTTTCAGCCCTCACGGTTCTCTCATCCCTTACTTTCATTCTTTCTCCCTATCACGCTCAATTTCGTCCTAACAAAACATCATCCCCCATAATGCCGTGTTGCTCCTGCTCATATCACTGGGGGGGAGGAGGGATGGTACAGCGTATCAAGCGTTATTTTGCCTGTGCGTGTCATTTACTTTTTTTTATATCTCTGCCTCTCTTCCACTTCCTCTCCCGTCGACTGCCCTTTGGTATATCACACCCCTAACGCTCAGGGCCGTACACGTGTGCCTGACCGTGGTATTGGGCGACGATTGAAAAATAATATCACTGGTTTATTTAGCAGGCAATATGAGTATCGCTGGGGGATTAAAAATAATGTTTCGAGCGTGACGCTCGAGCCCCGAGGGGATTAGCATGGACGAATTATTTCTGGATTGGTGGATTCGCGAGAAAAACATAGGAAAAGTGAGAAAATCCCAACCAGAGAGAAACAGATAAGAGACACGTCAATTCCCCGGAAATTCATATTCGGACGAATTAGATGAAAATTTTGGAATGTCACGTGCACGTCCGAACAGCACGGACAAGAACCCACGCTGATAAAGAGAAACAGCGATCTTCGTTACCGACACGATAAGAACAAGAAATTAAAAAGAAACAACCATAACCAGATACGTCGGTAAGTTTTACCAAGAAAGCCAGTTACGAGATGACGTATAGGCAAAGTGAGAATATATGTATATATATATAGCGATCAACGTGAATAATTCATAGTCGTGTGGGTATCGGCGATATTAATTTCCATTAGCGAATATCCAATTTCCCGCGACCGTAAAAACGACAGGCGAGCCAATCGGCATCGGAGGGTAGCCGGGCCAGGGCAATAAACGTAATTATATTTAACGGAGGACATAAAGACTTCGATAGGTTAGGTCCGTGCCAAGAGGGGAACCCCCGTTCTCTCGTCTCGTTATGGCCCGACGTAACCCGATACGATGCGAATCGCGAGTACAGGTATACATATACATAGGTAGGTACCGTGTCCAGGGATAGAGATGGGGTTGGCGGGTGGAAGTAAAACGAAGTAGGTGCCTCCTGCATAATGAGAATATTAATTAATAATCCGGATTAATTAATACAACGATTATCGATGCATACCGGGGCACGGCGCTCGGTGCGTTCTATTATTCTCTAGCGTCCATAACCTCAACGCACATGCTCCCGCTTAAACGTAATTGGTACGTCGTATACGTACAAGGCTGTATCCTGACTGTACGCAACTGTCATTGCCTTACACCTATAAGGTATTCTGGCTCTCTCTCTCTCTCTCTCTCTACCTGTCACTTCAGTATCCGATCCCAGAAGCACCTTCAATTACGCATGTACTTAGGGAACGTTCTGCTTAGCTAACTGGCAAAGCGCACACGTTCCTTATCATTTGGCGGTGATCAGCCCTTGTCATTATATTCCTTTTAGCCGTGCGTTCTCGCGCGCTTTGATTATTACGAAAAGATACTGGGCCGCGCTCGAGGCGTGAACTCGCGCGAACTCCCGTGAACTGGTCTATGAACTCTGCCGTGAGTCTACAAGGGCGCAACGGCGACAGATACTTGATTCGTTTCAGGGTAACCTGGTTGGTACAGGAGAATGTATGTCTTTGGGATGGCCGTTAGGAGGGGAGGGGGGGGGGATTAAGGGATAGTTAGTTAAGGGTAGACAGGGGGGTGCGGAGTCTAACCGTGTATAAGGAATTCGAGGCGATTCAGTTTACTATGGGAAAAATAGAGGAATAATTCGTGGTGGTTGAGGCCTGAAGTGAAGGGGTGGGAGGGAGGGAGGGGGGGATGATGTGTTAGGGGTTAGGGGTTGAATTCGGGCGTCTGCTCGGTTTTAGCGTTATCGCTAAACCGAGCGTAAATCCAGGGAGGCCCCGGGTGACCCTGGTAAGCTCCATCCAGTGCCTGCAATCCCATCATCTCCAGGCATTAGGGGTGGGAAAGTTGCCACCCCAGTAGGAGCGCGGAGATGTCCGCCAATCGGAACGCGAGACTGCTCCGTCGCTATGGCAACCCTCGGGACAGAGGGTGATTACCAAATGGGGCGCTGCCGCTAACTCGATTAAGTGAAGCAAATGCGCAGGGGAGTAGAATAGCACGAGGGGGTTGGAGTACGCGACGGGTATGTATATAGTGTTAAGGGTTGCTCGACCAGAGTGGAGTCTACGGTGGGAGAGCGAGGAGAAGCAGGAGGAGCAACCCCAGGACAGGATGGTGGTAAAAGGGGTTGTTCTATTTGTCCTCTTAATCACCCAATAAGTGCCGGAGCAGTTTCAACGTGAAGGGGTTGCGATTTTCGCGTCTCTCTCTCTCTCTCTCTCTCTCACCCTTGCGCAAGTATAAGGTTTCCTATGGATTATTCGGTAGGGTGGGAAGTACCACACGAAACATCTATTACAGTCCTTGTTCCCATCCAAACCTCATGAATCCTCTGGGCGAATCATCCCCAAGGAAAACACACGGTCGATAAGGCTTCGTTAGCAGATTTGCTACCCTTAAACATTCGAGTAGGATATCCGGTATCATTTATTCGAATATTCAAACACACCCTTCGGGGTGTCTGTGCTTATCTAAGCTTCGGGTATATCGACCGAGCCTCCTCAAAAGGCCCATCTTCAAATCTACCTAGGGTGGTAATGCATTTCGAGTGCATTGGTACTTTTGGGCTTTTCGTTCAAAATTTTATATTCCGCCGTTCTCGTAGCTACCGGACGAACTGCGTTGCGACGGACGCTAATCGTCGCCCTGTTAAAAATCACGTCCGGCGTTGCTTTAGACAAACATCGAATTCCTCGTATTATATAAGTATCGAACTCAGCCGGCAAAGCCTGACCCTAAATCCACCGAGCGTAAACAGCACAATGCTGATTTTACGCGTTGATAGCTTCAAAAACGTATAATGTTCTTCTCTCTTTGTAATAACCCAGTTCTCCAGCTCGCTCGCTTGCTCTCCTTGTTTTGCCTTCTCTGTGGCTGGCTCCCTTTCATCCCTTTGCCATCCGTGACTCCCTGCCATCAGGAGGTCACCCCTTTTTTTTCCTGGATCAGAGGCAGGAGCCGTGAAAAGCGCGTGTGCACGTCGAACACAATGCAACTGGAGTCTCTCGCAGTCAATTCTTTAACAATGGAGACTGGAGTTGCCCTTTCAGCGAGAGAGAGAGAGAGAGAGAGAGTGTGTGTATCTGTATGGGGATGAGCCTCGAAACCGGATAGCCTGTTTAGGGGTGGCTTTTACGAAGGGAGCACTTTGGGGAGCTCTAACTAGTTGCCACTTAATTTGGCAGGCCCCACGTTTGCGGCGAAGCACACGAACCCGGATTGGCGAGGGTGAATTGGGTACCGTGACCCGGTATAGAGCTTCGGGGTAGTTGAAACGGGGCAAACGATCGAGCGTGAAATTGGGGTGGATTCTGGGAAGGGAGAGAGAGATAAGTGCCTCCGGATAAAATGGCGGAAGCTTAGCGAAACTCTATTTGACACGTGGTAAAGTAACCTCGTTGAGTAAGCGTGGATTATGATGTATGATTTTTTTTATTTCCTCGTTTCAGGTTAAAGTCTGGTTTCAAAATCGACGAACGAAGCACAAGAGGATGCAACAGGAGGAGGAGGCCAAGGCTCAGCAGCAATCCGGCGGCAACGGCAATAACGGTACCAACAAGAACACTCACCACGTGAGCAAGTGGCAGCAGGAGACTGGAGATTATCATCACGAAGAGGAGGAACACATCGATCCGGAAGCGGACGAGTGCTCGAGCGGATCCGAAGCGTAGCTAGACGTTCTGTGCCTGGATTAATCCAGGAAGGATCAAGAAGCCCTGGAGTCCTTTTGCTCCAGAGAGATTTGCGTTCTTCATCCTTGAATCGGATGACCTCGCCGATAGAAAGGACTCCGTAGACTTGGATGGACGTCCTGGCCCGAACGACCCTCTTGGTACCGTCCTCGAAGAGACATCAAAAGGACCAGGTGCCAGCATCCGGAGGATCAGGACCCTGAATCGAAAATGAATCTACGCTCAGGACGAATCAACGTTTCTTCTCGCTAGGATTTCGTGATGATAGTTCAAAAAAACGAACCCATCAGTCCCATCATTATCGATGGATTCCGAATATGAAAAATTCGAAATTTTCCTCGGAGATCTTCGACGATTTCGGAAAATCCGTCTGAAACGAGATAAATAAATCATCTGTAACTCCGTCTTGCAGCGTCTGCCAAGGGACCGGCGGGGAAGAAATCCCTACAGGAAGCACGTTAATGGTAGCCATTGTACGTCAAAGACGGGTATACATGCCGTTAAATCGTTACGTTTCCGGCCGGAAATAACGATGCTACGGAAGCAAGGAAGAAGCATAGGATAAGAACACCGGATATGGGATTATCGCGGGAGACATTCGAATTGAAGAATTCTTACAGTCGCTGATGGGGGCTGATCAAGTTTTTTTTTTTTGTTTCGCCTAACCTACTACTTCTCGACGGTCCTTCGTAATATCCATTTAATATCTTGCCATATATAATTCGCCATACGCACAGATACACACGCAAAAAACGATCCACTCTAGATATTTGTAAATAATACTATACAGACTGCTAGACAGTTTTGCGGGAATTTTTCACGCGACCAGTGAGAGAAGGTAAAGGGGACGATGGGATAAGCACGAGGAATATAGAAGTATAAATATATATATATATATCTATAATGAGAGCAAGAGAGAAGAGAGGAGAAAAATAAAATAAAGCGACCCTGTCGAAAATGTCAGCTATGTAACGAAGGTTGTACATAGGTATAAAAGGGAACTGAACAGTGAGTGCCAAACTTGATACTTGAAACCCAGTGTAGTAAGTACGATGTATATTTACAGGTTAGGTTGTTGTTTTCAAACGAGCAGTATTCTTTATCGATCGATGTCTGAGATGTACTAAATTAAATTATTATCCAAGAGCAAATAGCCTCGTGTCCTGAGGTCATTGAAAATTTTGAAAATATCCTGAACCGCCCCTATCGAGACCCGATTCGCGACTCTTTCGATTTACCGGAAGCAGATCGAACGAGAATCTCCGGAAAA
>JARQSV010000576.1:294082-317585 GCA_030142285.1 Calameuta idolon | reverse complement strand
AATCGAATCGGGCCTCGATACGACCATAAAGAATGGCCCTGGTAATTTCCCAAATTTCTACCTCGGGACACGCTCGCTTTGCCGCACACTGTACATACTTTTGTAAATAAGAAATGTGATTTTACTCGACGTACGAAGTAGTGTCCGAAGAGATCGAAAGATTCGGTTCGTGTTTTAACGATATAGTGAAATAAATTATATCACCTCTCCACGATAAGCATTCGCAGCATGTGTCATTTAAAAATGCCCACACTTTTCCCAGTCATAGTAATAATCCTTAAAGACGCCCCCAATACCGTACCGAAGGAGATACCTGCGACAGTTGGCCGTAGATAGATATAAAAAAGGAGATAAAAATTTTGAAAAATAAAATATTTAATCAGATTCAAATTTCATTCATTACTCTTGACGTTTATGTCAGATAAACCATATTCAGTGAGAACCAGCCATTAAATCCGGTTCGGAAGTTGGCAACGTTGATCCACATGTAGCGGCACAACGATACACACGAACCATTGCTCCGTATAATTACGTTATAATCGCTACGTCCAGCGCGAGTAATTACAGTAGAGGCGATCGTTGATTCTCCCTCTAATTACGTTGTATTTCGTATCGCGTCCAAGAGAAACAGGACCGAACCGATTGTAAGTAAAAAAAAAAAAAGGAATACATATCATTAAGCAATCGCCGTTAAGAATTATCATACATTTTGTAAAATAATTATCAATACGTTCACCGTATAAGTTGTTGTATGTGCTATTGACGAGACGTTAATGATGATGATGATGATAATGATGATGATCACGGTTAATGACGATGCCGATTCTTGACGCCTTGGAAATATTTGGTACGTCTCGTGCACACGAGAGGACGCCCTCAGCAGTGTAAACTCGAAGCCATCCTTAATGTCGCTCGGACTTTCTTCCGAGCGTCTTGCCTCGTCCAAAATAACAGTCGAGCGAGTTGCGCAATTACGAGAGCCCAAACGTTAATGGTATGTTCATTGCGTCCGCGCAGAAATGTGCCAATTCGTGATTGGTGTGCTCAATGCAAGTCCGTTAAGAATTAATAACCTTAAAAAAGGATCATAAAAAGAAAAGAAGACAGCAGCTGCGTATAAAAGAGGTATATCGATCCAGGCTTAAGGTCTCCATTAAATCGATTGGCAAGAGTGTCGTGTCGGTTACCAAACGATTATTAGGAAGATATGGCAACGACCTTCCTATCTCATACCGTATTCCAGGTAGCTTCCTGCGTATCCCGAGCGAAATCAGTCGATTGACATTCTGAGGCGCGAGTAACAATTACCGTTTATACGGGAAAGGATGACGTCAAGGTGGAACAAGCGACACTTGGATTCGTCCCAATTAAGATTAATTAATAGATTTCTTTGTGCGTCGTGTGTATTCGTTACTGGGACTATGGGATTAACCAGGGCGTTATGACGCAACGATCTAATCGATAGTCGATCGATTGAAATTCAAGTAACGTTGGACGTCGGGACAATTAGCACGTTTTCATTTGTCACTGGTCACCCAATGCCGGCTTTGGATTCAAATCGCAAAACTGTGAATCCGCCATAAGGAATAATTCCGACGCACGCGGATGCTTACGCCAATGACTCCTTGAGGTTGGCGCGTTTCTTGGAGCGGCCGGGGGGAGAGGAGTTCAGGGGTTGGGTAGAAACGGAGGATACTCTTTGGCCAGGGAGTTCAGAACTGCTAATTATGTAAATTGCCAGTGTTGCAAATTACCCTCACAGTTTGCCTTCATTCTGCACACAATCCACACGGGTCCGAAGACTCGGTCGTCCTGGAATTTTACTAGGTTGGATGATATTGCTTCCTTCGGCTGGTTGCTGCCACTTGGTACAAGAGCCACGTAGCTCGGACCTCTGGTGGGACCTACCTAGAAGCTATAATACCTGTATGACACTGGTAATGGGTACTTAAGATTTTAAGGAGCTATTTTGATTGGCTGGCTATTAAGATGAACCAGTGTTTGAGGAGTCATATCGGAACGGGTGATCTTAAAATGATTAAAATTGACTGTATGAGATTTTATGTTGAAAATAATGTTCGTAGCGGGGCCTATTAGGTTTTGGGACATTCTACAGAGAATATTACGTCTCAACTGTATTGGGCCTAACGATCATCAAATCGAATGTGAGCAGGCACGTAATAAAATAGGCTGGCCCCTTCGAACAAATCGTTTAATCCTACTCGAGCGATCGAGGTAATGACGGCCATAAACTGTAACAGAGTACACAGCGTCCTGGGGCCAACAAATTGGGCCTGACAGGCGAAATGGGCGAAACGGGCCCCGAGCGTATACCTGCCGTGCTGGATGCAACGCGGGACTCCAGATGGGTCCTCTTTCCAGGAACCACGCGTGTAAAACACTGGTTAAAGCGTGGTTTCTATTCAAATGGAAAGGAAGACAATGCGGGGCTGGTCCTAAAGTGTCTGACAAATGTCGAGAGTGTTGGATTGGATTTGTGATCTCACGTGAGACACTCGATGCATGAAAATTTGGTATTGGAAAAAATCTGACAAACCTTTTCTATTTTATTGCGGTTCACGAAAATCATTAAAATCGTCCGCTAGACTGGACCACGAAAAAAATTCCTTAAGACGCGGTATGTAGAGTACGTATGCAGGTACTGGGATATTTTTGGGGCTGTCTATAATTTCAGGTTACATCGATAAGTCAGAGCCCAGGGTGTCATGGTCGGTGGAGTTAGGCCTTGTTACATTTGAATAACACGATGCAACACGACCTTCTACGAATGTGTGCCACGGGATAAATCTGTGTCGGCGTAAAAGACTGGACCACCGTCCGACTAGGTAACGAGCATCGTAAACTTCAAATCGAACTTGAATTAACCTCTAGAATTCGATGCTACTTATTATGTATCCAGATACGTTGTATTATACAAGATTTGATTTGCAAGGGTACACATGCATATATTAAAAACCGTAAAAGG
This sequence comes from Calameuta idolon, assembly GCA_030142285.1. Lineage (NCBI taxonomy): Eukaryota > Metazoa > Arthropoda > Insecta > Hymenoptera > Cephidae > Calameuta > Calameuta idolon. The sequence continues at coordinate 314,599 of JARQSV010000576.1, read as the reverse complement.
AAGTCGGTCAGAGATAAATATGACGGTGACACCGATAAATAAAATTTGAAAAGACCTGTACAACGTAGACTCGTGTAAAATAATTAGCTAAGATCTTGTTCCACGTGTCAAAGTTAATAAGCAACGAAGCACAAGCGTATAAAACGGAACGGTGATCCATTAGCCAGTGGCGAATGTGAAAAGACCATTACTCAGTAGACGGACGGCTGGGAATGAAGATGACGAGGTAGAGGAAGCGGTACCGTGGAATTCTCGAAGCTTGTTGCACTTTGTAAAGTAAAGGCCATTGCATTATGCGCAGCTAGGTAATGGATCGCGCGGGCGTTCAATCTGCAGAATCGTCAGGATCACAGCATCCAGGAACTGACATGAGGTCCCTCTTCATTCGCAGGGTGGTCTTGTTTTTCTTAACCAGGGAGTCACAAGTGCACTTATGATTCCAGATCAGGATGCATCCCTGTAGTTTCCCAAGGATATAGACAGAGCATTAATCAGATCCTGGATGAAGACCTAAAAGAGCAACAAAGAAGAGCGATAGGTCAAGAAAGAGGTGAAAGAGGTCAGGAGAGGTAAAACTGAGGTCAGGAAGAAGCAAACCAGCGAGCCCGAAGTCAAACGATTTCAATTGGCATTAATTCCTCCATCCTACGAAAGGAAGGATTGGAATCAGTGTCGCGGGTCGGTACCCACAGTCAATTCCTAGAGTGGTACAGGTAAGACAAACTTGGTACCTTACCAACAGGAAGACGAAGAGGCTGTCGGAGATGAGGAAGAGAGACGTGAAATGGGACTGCTATAAGAGGTACCGAAGCGAGATGGAACCAGCATCGACGGTCCAGGGGGAAGAAGGTGGTGGCGATGCGTGTGGGTTCAGCTTGGGGGTGTCAGGTTACCAATGAAATAGTGGTACCATTTTGTTTACAATATTGTCCAGGGTGTGGGGAGCCAGGCGTGTCCCCACACTTGGCTCGCGTGGTGCACCACGTAGCAACGAGCATGGATGTATCAGCGGTACTCTTTATCTGGCACCTTCTCACTGTCTCTCTCTCTCTCTCTCTCTTGTATCCCTGTCTGCCTCTCATTCGAGAGAGTCATGTGTACAAGACCGGATCGCGAGACAAGAGTTATCTACCCAAGGATTCACAGTCCCTGAGAAAACCTCAATCGGCGTATATACTATATTTCAATACGTACGTGTAAATATTCACGGTGCATATAAAGTACTTGCCCATAGGCGGGCCAGCCTCTTCGATCATTAGAGGGTAGATACTGGCTGTAGCGAAGAAGTCCTGTGGGTGGTTGAGGATACGTGTTTGCCCCAGGGCAAAGTCCCAACTTGATCCTGATCATCGAATACGGGACCGCTTGCTGGGTTTTCGGTGTTCTTTAGTTAGCTGAACTCTCTGTCCTTGTTACAGTGATATTCTTGAAGACTTTTTACCGATCGATAGAGAGGAGCAGCCGGGTATTACCATTCGTAGAAATGCAAATGTCAGGGCTTAACCGAGCCGGGAAGAGGTTACCTGAGCAAACATGTGGTTAGACCTCGCGTTGGCCCAGGTTATGATAGGTTCGCGTGGCTGGCCCACATTAGATCCCAGATCGGATCTGGAATCGTAGAAATTCTCGGCTACGTACTTCTTCGATGATACTCGGTTATTAAGCATTGCCGCTGTGCCATGTAGACGATGCTGAGGTTGCTCACTGGACGGGGTACCTGGATTACACGTAGGAGGTTGGCAGGTAGGTAGGTAGGTGGATACCTACCTGCAGTCTCAGAGCTATCGATACTCTTTGCCAGTAACGATTTCCACTATGTAATTCAGTCTTTCTTTTCTCAGATTTGCCAAGGAAGCAGAGTAGCAAATTGCGGGACACCTAGGGATCATGGAAGTCTTGGGACTTGCTCATCCTGATCGATCGTGATGCTCCCTTATATTCCGTTCCTGTTTACTTACCCAATAGCCATCTCATCCGTTCTCATGATCTCGATAATTTCAAAACTTTTGACAATCATGCTGAATCCACTCGCAGCTCCATTCCGTATTATTTATATTCACTGCTTTCTTTTTACCTTCTCTCTTTCGCTCACCCCCAATTTCATTTGGATCAGAGCGTTCCTAATTTTACGTCTCCGATCAATCACACGAGTATTACACACGAGCGTACAATCCGTACCATAAAATTGATCGTAGCCATTTTTCCTTTAGTGTACTGCGTGGGGTTTCGAGTACGAGTGGCAATCACACGGGGAATTTTGCGGGTCACTACCACCCCCTCACTTCCCCTTAAATCGATCGTATTGCGATTGTCGTAAGGGTACAAGATCGATTCGCGAATCAATCCGATACGATTAGGCCCGCTTCGCGACGGTCGTGTTTTATTTCGTCTCATTTCCCGGTAAAGAAAAACAAAACGGTATATATCTATATAGTGTATATATACATATATAGCAAATGAAATATAACTACACACACACGACGTACGTGTATCCATATGCAAAACGTAAGGGAACGGATGGCAGCGAAGAGTGGTGGAAGTTCGATCGGGGCCTTATCCCCTTGGCAAGGCAGGCGTTGGGCCCAGTCCATTCGCTTCCACGTCGTGAGCGAACCTGTGTGGCGAGCTCACCATAATTACGCGGAGCGACTATTCATTAAACTGATTACACCTTATTGCCTTCCCCCGGACTCTCGAGTAAGACCCCGTAAGTCCCATTCGTATGGTACTCTTTCCACAACTACTCGCATAACCCTCTCACATCGATTTGGCCCTTTTCTATCCAGTTTTCAAGCGACGCTCAATGCCATATCTTACGGCGACGGTGCTGCCACCTTTCCTCTCTACGTTTCCCTGCTTGTACTAACGTGCTCGCTTGGTTGTATCGCTTACGCCTCGACGCGTATCCTACGAGATATACGCCGCCATTAATAATATTATGTGCGCTCGCGTCACTGCGTTAAGTGAATGCGCCGAGATTATTAAATTGCCGGTGTTCCATTACAATTTACAAGGCAATAAGAGAGCTATCCGCGGGCGGCCGTGTAACCTGGCTGATAGAAGCCATTCTCCCGTGGTGGCGACCGTGATTACGCGGGAACTTTTAAGAAATTCAAATAGCAAATCTTGCGCTCCTCGACTGGATGACTTCTGGTTGGTAAAGTGGCGGGAAATTTGAAAATCTTTTCAAGTAACCTACGAGTCAGTATCACTGTGAACCTCTATGGTTCATATAGCTTTATGTATAATAAGAGACCTTGCCTCACGTGGATTATTAACTGACGGTACTGACTGTACACGCTTTCCTAGATGAATCCTATTAGTTACAGAGTATTGACAGATTTTTTTTTTTACTCGAGCAGTTTGCAAATGGATGATGCCTAATGGGAGAGACGTAGGAACTACGGGCCCCGCTGGCGTAAAAAAAAGGGACCTCGGACCTCTGGAGTCACTTCGTAGATACGTAAGGAGTCGCAGTTAGGTTATCGCTCGCGGAGCTTGAACAACGTAGCAATTATCAGCCATTCCTCGCAAATAGCTGATGGTTAGTGATAATTATCTGCCGAGAACGCCACGCCATTGAGGCAGCATCGCGAACCAGGATTGTGTATACCGGGTGATACCAGGGGTAGAGAACTTTGATTGTTATCAGGTAAAATTAATTTTTTTTTAAATCAACTAAATTATCGTCGAACAAACGTGATCGAGCGATTCCTTATTGTTTTGTGAAAATCTATTAAATAATTAAAAAAAAAAAAAAATAAATTCACAAATTTTTCAATGGACACAGCACTGTTTTTCGAAGCTTCAAAAGTTATCTCGCCGTGACGAACTCTCGGGATATTCATCCGGGTAAATTAGCGTTAACGGGACACCCGGTTGGTAGGACGGCAAATAAACGACAAATACGTGCAGCCAACAGTGTGTTAAGTACTGGCATTAGGGTAATAAGCGTGCAAAGAGTTCAGCTTATCAGGATAGAGTACAGAAGTGCTCCACCTACGGACGGTAGATACTCGGGCTGCTCTTATTTTGCAACCTGCAAGAATAACAGGATGCTCAGTATGCACGTCGAGTAATTCGCACAGCATGTGGGAACTTTTTAGGTGCCATTTCCACCTTCAAGTACCTACGTATATACCCCTAGTGATATACACCTCTCGCTCATGGTGGTCATGCGAAAAAAAAGTTTCTATCCTCCAATGTTTTTTTTTTTACGTTCGCAATTTTCCAGCAGGTACACTTACGTGGCCGGTGTCTATCCGTCGCCGTTCGCGGCGGTAGAAAATCCCATGGGATCCCTATTATCCTTTGAAAAATTACGGTTCTGCAAGTACACAGGGTTCTGGACAGCTACACCGCGTGACAGGAATAAGTCCTGGTGTAAAAAGGACACAGTATCAAAACCCGGATCTTGTTACACGAGTCTCTTTAGTCTCGAAGGACTTCGTGGGTGTCTTCATATGGAATGGGCCTAAGTCCCGGGTGGCGAACAAAGACATACGCCCCTGACGACACGTTCCCGTACCGAGGAGATAGGATCGCGTCGTCCAAATTGTTTTGGATTGTTGGTTAATTGGAAGCTCGTTGTGGTACGAGTGGTCTGGGATAGGAATCGAGTGAGGGGGATATAATAAAAGAAAAAGAAAAGAGAGAAAAGAAATATCAACGGGATTGGGCAGCCTTCGACAGCCGTTCAAAAGTCACGGACCGACTGGTCCGTATCCGCGTTCCCGCTGTCTTAAACGATTTTTAAAAATCTGTTACACCTTTCTTTCATACACACATTACATTTTGTTTCTCTTAAGCGCAGGTAAAAAATTATGCAAATCTTCGCCTCGTAAAGACGCACCTCCAATTATTGGTTCCTGCAATTATCTCCCAGTCGAATGCTCCTGTCTAGTTCAGAGACCTATAGACACTGCACCGTGCAGTTGCTAGTCCCGCGCGCAATTTCCAGATACACCGAGATAGCGAAACCTCATGCTAATTATCCTTTGTCTAATTGCAGCTGCTTGCGTCGCTGACTAATTGTTTCATCGAGCGAAAATAATGGCCCGGCGTCACGCGCACGGAGCATCTTGCTGTGTAAGCTTAGGCAGTATTCGCAGTCTCTAATGTGGGTGCATGCATGTATATACATACATACACGTGACACTATGTATACATATGTGCACGTACACATAAACATTCCCTTCCCCATAACGGTGGATAATTCGTAATTCGCGCGTCGATCCAGAATATGTTTATGGCTTCGAAACCGTGGATTTAACGTGGTAGTATCGTTTTACTTGAAAACCCGTCGTGTCGTTCGGTCGCCACGAGATTCCATTTGCGTGTGGCGAGTGTGCGATGGTCGCGAACTTTTTAGTCGCGCGTCCTAACAAGCACGTTGTGAACGCACCCTCACGTCGATGGTAGTAAATGTATAAAGGCCAGGTTGGCGCTCATTCGACGAGACGCCGCGCCGGTAACTCGCCGTATATACTTATCGCGAAATATATATTTTCGCCTCGTTCAAAAACTCATCGCTTTACGAGCAATAACCGGAGCGCCTCACTTCTGCGTCCCGTCGCTTCCTATTGGTCGACATTGTTGACTTAACCGTCGGTGATTTTACCGAACGAAACGGTTAACCGTCCGTTTAAGCGTCCGGAGTTACGGCCGCCCGTCCAACTTTCTTGCGCCTTGCGCTCTACGCGGAGTCATTACCTTCTTATTACTAGTTATCTCGTTACCTGTTACTTACTCGAGCGACTTGCTCTTATGGACTTATCTCAGCCGGATCGTCGACTGGTAAATGGGCGCCTCTAGCGGCGCATGGGAGAACCACGACTTCCTATTGGTCGCAATTGGATTTTGGTATCGCTGTACGTCGTAGCGAATCTCCACAGATACCGGATGGCTGTAAATAAGAAAGATATTTTCTTACAGCCATTCAACTAATTGAACGAAAAACAGTAAGACACTCTTAACTGTGCCTTAATCTTTTTCCAGCATAGGACATTAGAGGTATTTTAGTAGAATGGCGGATTAAGAAAGTATGAAAAAGACCATGCAGCCCTGTGGCACGTAACGGCTTCGATATCATAATTATCGACGTGATTATCGGAGCTCCAAAGCGGGGCCATCGATTCCTCAGGAGTTCCCACGTGGATTGGCCATCGCGTCGAGTATCTCGTGCCTTGACGGGGGAGAGCTGGTGAGAGCGAGAGAGAGAGAGAGAGAGAGACATTCAAGTGTGGCTACATGGTAGATGGTAGAACGAAGAGTCGGTAGTCCACAGGTTGTTGATTATGCGTACCAGGGCGAACTCGAGGACGCGTTACAGGCATGGCAGGTAGTTGGGAACCGCTCGTCGCAAGGTAACTACGTCCGTCAGTGATAATGTTGATGAATTGGCTTACTTATAGCAGCGAGCACACGCGTAGAGTAGGTAACGTTTACGGCAGAGTCCTGGTGGCTCGGGAGACCGCGCACGTACGGGCTATACGAGCGAAGCTCACGTATGGCCGGTGAGCGATCACTTTTCTCTCCACCCACCGTGCCTGACAACATAATCATCGGTTTAACTTCCACTAAACTATAGTTAAGCGCGCATTGCGGTTAGAGTACCTAAAATGTGTGTTTAACAGCGTCCTCGTCCTACCACCTCGATCGGACTCGAGTGACGGTGATTGTTGGTAACCTTAAACAATGGAAAAAAAAAAAAAATTAAAATTAAATGATACGAATAAAAAAGATCGAAATAGAAATCAATGAAATAATTAAATGTCACGGATAATAAGTACCCGCACGATACGCTGTCACTGAATTTCTAGGTAGTCACTGCTTTCGCGAGATTTCATCCTGTTAATTAAAATGCATGGCGCGCATGCGCCCCAGCAATTTCGCCAGGGATACCAACTAACATAACCTGCCCGGCAGACGTACCCTGTGTGTAGTTACACCATCGTTAAGTCGACGGCTGGTAATTCGCTCGGCGAAAATCAACTGTTTAATATTTATGGATCGATTAGATTAATAAAACAATGTTCGCCCCGGCCATTTTGGTCAATATTCGTCCTCGTTCATAAATAATACATGGTGGCTCGACAGAGCCGAGATAGTTTCTCTTCTCTCTCCGACACTCATGCAGCACTGACGGTTGGCTCCTCTAGCGTGTAAACGGTAAAGCATCTACCGTGGTTATATATGTATATCTGGATACTCGTATCTCTTATTCACTGCAGCTTCGCTACTCTCTTTTCTAGTTTTCTCTCTGTTATTCTCTTATTCCTCGTTGGTCAGTCTCAGTTCAATTCTCCTATTCCTTCTCGTACACACCTATTCCAGCCGTGTCCCTTTTGTTCTCCGTGTCTCGGATGCTCGCAGGTAGGATCACGAGTAAGGTAATATCTCTGGCGATGGTAGTGGGTGTGTATTTAAATAAGGGATAACGCGGCTATGGGGCCCGAAGTGAGCCTAACCTGCCTACGTAGTAGGTATATACGCCCTGGGGCCTGATAGAGTCGTCATGTGCCTCCGTGCAATCAGGGGCTCTCAATTGTTCCATGCGTTATGGAAATTTAGAAATATACGTTAAATATCGCTGAGGATAGAAGAGAGAACATAAAGGAGCACTAGCAAGCGGTGTACGTGTCTATTTACTTACAAGTTGAGTAGCCAGTTACGCCACGAGACACAAATTGAAAATCCAAAGGCTGTCAGACAGGTAGGGTTATGTTGTAGAGGGTGCGCCGGTCGCGGATGCCGCACAAAAAGTCTCGAGACTCGAGACTCTGCTCAAAGGGCTAGTTAGCGGATCCGTCAAGTCACTGCGTCATTAACGGGTCCACGGCCAATCATCATTAATCATCTCAATCCATTGTGCAGCGATTGTGGCGCGCGCGAACGCCCGAAAGGTACACAAGACGAAGGATAGGTTCGTAGCGAACGAAGTGCCGCGCGGGAGACTATGGGTGGCGCTCGTGCGCGTGTGCTTGGTCGGTATCGCGCATGCGCAAAGTGTAACGCTCGAACGTAGAGAACGATGAAGTTAAAGCCGGATTAAATCGTTGTAATGATTAGCGCAAGTCCGGACTACGGGCGGCTGAATCGGCGGCAAATGAATTTTAATGACGGCCGACTTGACTCGGCCGAGTGATTGATATATTAAAATAGGCGTGCTGGTGAGTACCGTGTGCCAGGCACGTATCTACCACTAGGTTCGTTTTATACGTATCACCGCGACGGGGAACCGTGTGAAATCGTTCCGAGTCCGGACCCAAAGTCAATTCCGTGATTGAGATTAATAATCTCATTAAAATAGCCCCCGCTCTGAATTGGCCGCGATCCTTAATTGACCGACGGCGGCGCGATTTCATCGTCCTCGCTGCCTATAGACAGTGATTTCACCTCCGCGCGGTCCGACCGAAGACGGAAAATCCGCTGGTCTAAATTAAAATTTTCCCAACTGCGGGTAACCTCAATTTCCAATCGGTGATCGATTACCTATTCGTGTTCGCGAGTTCACCCAAGCCAAGTGCCCTGGAATTCCCCACGGAAATCAGGAGGAAATCATTGATTACGAGCAGTGAGATTAAATCGACTTTATCACGTATCTGTACAGGCACATTATATCCCCATGACTTGTATACATATATATACGTATGTATATATACATATCGTACAGTATTGTAACTTTGAGCTTGAGGCAATAATCAAGTGACTAATTAATAACGCAATCCCATACACGTCATATCTAAGCATCATCAGGTTATTAGAAGGACGTGAGGCTTCTTGGAATCTAGATGTATCTCGCTGTCCGATCATTCTTTAATAAAGTCCTTAGTCCACAGCCATTCCTCGAAAATCCGTCGAAATGAGTGTCCAGCGTGCTGATGTCTTTAAGGAGACAATTATTTTCTTGAGGCCCGCGGGAAATCTGATATCTCTGTTGCCGCGAGAAGAAGTAAGGGGGTCCATACCCTGGCCGACGTGACTCCACGACATGAGGTGCTGACCCGAGTAAAGTGGACGTGGAGGGAGTCTATTTATTTCGAAAGAGAGAGAGAGAGAGAGAGAGAGAGAGGTAAGGAAGAGGATCCGAGCCACGTAGAAGACGAGCACGTAAACGTCTTGATCGAGATCCTCTGAGATAGAGAATGTTTATCGAGCCAACCAATGAATCCTCTTCTTACGTTGGCAGCATGGTGGATTAAAATAAAGTAACACACAAACAGTATAAAAAGTGACGGTTCAGATCTATTAATTACATGAGCCAAGGAATTCAAGAATCCATAATCCTGATTACACACGGTGTTCCTAGAAATTCGAATAGAAAATCCAAGAAGACGCTATCGTGTAAAATCGGTAGCCCAAAGGAATCCGGAAAGTGGAGTCCCTTGTCATCGAAGTATGGCTCCACGTATGTCGCATATATACATATATCATACCTGTCCAAGATACCTCTTAGAAGTTCATTCCCAGAGCCGCGACACTGGCTCCATCTGCATACAATGAATGGGCAATGGCTCCCGTAGCATGTTCCTCAAGTTCTTCGGCACTCCACCGTATGAAGGCATCTACTATACTATACGCGTTGATGCTGGTCGCTGGTGACTCGACGGTAACTACGGGCTACTATGACTTCACAGCTGGGGGTAAATTAAGTTGTGATTATCTGTCGATGTGATTTAGCCGAAGCCAAAAGGGGTCTACACCCGAAGAGTGGTCCCCATTGGGCCCGGACGGAGTCTCACCGCTGAGCGCATGAGAGCTGAGGAACGCGTAAGATGGACCCAAAGGTGGATGGAGGGACGGGGGGCTGGGTGGTTCAAGAAGATGGCGGTGAGGGCGTGCGAGGGGAAGCATCCGAGGCAGAAACAAATAGCCATTGTCTGTGCCAGGGCCGGCAGTGGGGCCCGAAGGGCATCTATCACCTGCTTATCACGATTATACCACTTGTGCCCTCTCCTGCGTCTCTCCCTTTTCCTTCCTTACCTAACCTAACCCTGTTCCTCTCTCTCTTCTCGTATCCTCCCTCTTCACTTGAACCAGAGTGCCAGGTACCACCATCGGAGTAAGACGTCTTCTCTTGGTTACCTTTTGCTCCCTTTTTACCACTTTCAATGACCTCCCTTCTTCTGCCTCTCTGAACGTACTGTAGCTGTGGGTACGTACCTGAACTATACGCATCGGCCAGGACCATGTGGCCTGTACCCAAAGTCTCATACATATGGAGCAAACCTTTAAAGTCTCAGGGTAAGATCAACAGCTTTGACAAGATGAATTTGAGTTTGTGGATTTTTCTAAAAAATTCTGACCATGTCCCGTTATCCAGGTTAGAGAGGAGGGAGTGAGGGAGGATACCGTGGACAGGCGTAACCCGATCCAGAATGCAAGGAAGAGGATCGCGTGGTGCCGAAGGAGCGTCGGGGATATAGCGAGCTAGAAGAGAAGCAAGAAGAAACGAGTCCTGGAAGGCAATAGGGTGGTTAGAATTGGACGTAGCCGAGTTTAGTCGGGGCCGGCTCTTGGTATATTACCTACACGAGCTTCACATAAATATACCACTCCTAAGATAGGGATCTATACCGCCAAGACCATTTGTTGGCCGTGTCCGTCCGAGCGTCTCGAAGCTCAGGACGACGAGCTGCATGGCTGCCAACCCGGCAGGCGTTGGTTTAGTTTCGTTGCCCCCGAGGATAGATCAAGACTCGGATCACCTGTGCGGCCAATTGTTTTCGCCCATCGGCCACGAATTGATGGCCCTATCATTACTCAGTTATTAACAATCGTTTGGTAACGAGCATTCTGCCAGTGGTAGATGTTTTCTGTTAATTATATAGGTTCAGAACAACTCGGTTACGATGAACCAACCCCTCTTCAATAATTTCTAATCATTTTTGTTAGATATCACCATGGACCGATGATTCATATCGTGCTACTCTTTGCTGGCCTTAGGGTCGAGAGAAAAAGTCTTCTTTTTTTTTTTGGTTGGAAAAAGTGTCAGGACCTATTATGGCTCTTAGGATGTCCTAGGAATGGGTGGATAAGGATATGGTTGGGTTAACTAGAGTTAAATTCAGGGGTTAAAGTTTAAGTCTGACTTTGAAGCGGGTCTCGGAACACTACCACTCTCGGAGTCCAGATGTCCCTAATCTGATAGGTTTCCGTGAAATGGTGACGAAGGGGGTTGGATGCAGGGGAGAAGCCACAGAGAACTGAGAGTAGGATAAGAAGTCTCTGCTATCCTTGGGGAGATCTCCCGATGGCTTGGTACCGTTGCGTGGGGATGCTGAAGAGATGCTGAAGGGCTGCCTGTTAGGGACGTGTTCGGCGAACAAATTACCTTTTGTTTTTGAAACTTAACAGTTATTTGGGGGCTGACTTATGGCCGGACCGCACTCCTTTTGAATGGCTGGACTGGCTCGTTCCCTCAGAAATTTCGGACCTGGTGTGGAATGTTGATGAAGAGGTGTTGGGTGGTGAGGTAAACTCCGCATCTGCTACTCGACGGAACCGTTCCTAGGAGTACCAGTATCAACGTCTTTGGAATAACAATGGATTACTCGGAAGATTGAGGTTAGGTCCGTGTGTCAAGTTCGACAAAATTTTTCATTAATCGTCTCCGTAGATCCAGGAGGACGAGGTCGAGGGCGTGTATCGTGGTTCAATGGCGCTACTAACGAGAGTGGGAATCACTGACGCCTCCAAGTGTTCGAATTCATCGGGTAAGGTTGGCGTTTAAGACGAAGCGAACGCGTAAGAAGCAGAAAAGACGTAGCAAAGAAGGATAAAATAAAATCAAGTCTAAGGACGTGAGAAGGAGAAGCTTAAGAAAGGAGGCTGCGAAGGAGGAGCTGAAATAGGATGAACTCGAAGAAGAAGAAGAAGCAGAAGAAGGAGGGAGGAAAGGTGTGGGGCAGCAGGGGTGAGCCGGAGCTCTCGAGTCATTATTTTTAATAAACACAGTGTCAGCCAAGATAAATGCCTTTCTGGTTAGGGCTGCGCACCGGCGCGCACAATGAATCTGATTATTTATTTATCCCGCTGCTTATGGGCCCCATTAAGCCCCGTCCACACGCGGGCTACACCGGGCATTAGGCCGCAATTATAGGGCGTACGAGTATTATGTTAATTCGGATTTAAAATACGACCCGCTTTATTAACTGGACTCCGCGCGTCTCGAGGTACCCGTCGTTTCGTGGTGCCACGTCCGCGCGCTGCACATCCGCGCCGTTTTACGCGACTGATTTTTATTGACTTGACGTTTACTACGGGGAAATTGGAGAAGCACTCATTCCATTGTGAATTTATGCGAAGCGTTAAAGAGACGAGTGCGCCCACGCGCATCCACCTCGCGCGCATACCCGACGTCGAACAATGCGAGCATCCACGGTGACCCGACGGTGTCCACGATGATCCTGAAATTTGGCTGAGCCAATCCGAAGGGAAGTTCAGGACGTACTGGGAACTGGGATCTTGGGTATAGGGAGTCAAGGAGCCATCCAGGCTTGGTCCTCGCCGTAGTCATTAGCTCGAGGACTTCTAATGAATTCTGTCGCACTCCTTGGAGAAACCTTCCGAACTCCACCAGGTTGATCCCCTTCCTCGTGAGCCCTAGAGGAACTCCTTTCTCGTTAATAAAAGCCAAGATGGCGGCCAGCGGGGGGTCTCCCAGGCACCGCGGCCCTCCTGCGGCTTTGACGGCTCTATCCCAGTCTTGTTAGGAACCGACGAAGAGGGCACGAGCAAGATCAGGATACCCTCGAGTGAGACAGACCAGGACCAAACGGCTCCCGTGGTGCTGAACTCGGTGCAGCACGTCACTATCGCGCGCCTAAACACACCTCGTGCATCATCTGGCGATGCTCCTTTGTTTTCTTATACGTTTCAAATTCACCTCCGTGACATCCTCCGTGCCGAACCTACCGACCTTACTACTTCTTACACTTCGGTTTCTCGTTGGACCGTTCATTTAAATTCGTTTAACCGACCTAACCTCAAAGTCTCAGTAGTAACCATCCGACACTCTCTTTTTATCTACACGCATACATGAAATTCTCTCTGGTAGCCCAAGGCTCCTCTTTCCAGTACTTTTTGCACTTTGCAATTCGCAACACGAATAACTTCCAACCACCTTATCCTCCCATCTTCGAATTTATAATATAATTACAAGTTCACGTCTCCCATTCTCTATGCGTTACCCACGTCCAATACATCACGCGCTCGGAGTATCTACCGAAAAGCGCATATGCAAAAAATTTTTTTCACAACTTCCAAAGCATGATAAAATCATCGTTACGATATGCACCAAAATTCATTTTTCTGATAAGAAAGAACCTATCTTTTATTTCGTTTCCTTTCATCTGCATTTTCATGAGACCGTTCTACGAGATCAAGCGATCGAGAGAGCCAATATAGCACGGAACGATGGTAACACAACCAACAAGAACGTAGCACGAGAGGAGATAGCGAAGTTACGAGAGAGGGTTACAAGGGACGATGCGTTGTGTCAAGTGAAAGAGAAAGAGAGCATATACCGTATGTATACATATATATATGTATACATATAATATAAGACGAAGAAAGAAAGAAAGGAATGGGTAAGGAGAGGGTCTTCCTATCGCAGATGAGATCAAATCTCTTCGTGGCTCTCGAGCAGGCGATGTTGGTATAGCAAAACACTGTCGGGTGATGAGCGTCATTACCCCCACTCAATCGTCGGAGCTGTAGATGGCGGCCATCTTGGTTCCACCTGAGCGCAGTAAAACTGCTGACCAGCAGCTATTCGGATGCAGAAGTACCGTGGATCGCGTGCTGATGACTCTAACGGTTAATTAATTAACGGATTACCGATGCAACGTCACGCTATCCGTTGAATCTACTAGAATTACATTCGATCAACCATACAGGTTGCATCATTTGATTTGCCTGGTTGCAGAAACGATACGTAGATATTTTTTATACAATCTTCACCCAAATCACAGCCTTAATAATTTCGCAAGGAACAAATCACAATTGACAAGATCTTTCTAGACCCGTCATCTAACTTTTTCGCGTATTTGATTTATATTATCTTTTATTTCACTTAACGATGATTCGCCTGATATTCAGAATTAACTTTGGTATTGGGATCCGATCGTGAGAGAAATAAATTTTTTTTTTTTTCAAAAATTCATTTTTTAGGACAATACTTAGTCTCTCGATGTTTCTGCTTCGGAACGGTTACCTTGGCAACGATCTTCGTAGACACCAGCGTTCATAGCAACGCTATACGTATGGCTGTATCCCACTTACGTATTAACTTGGATATTTGTTTTACGTGAGTAACACACCCTCTGGCCCTGCCTTCTCTCTCTATCTCTCTTTCTCTCTCCTTTATCCTCTCTTTCATCCTGTTCCTCAACCCCATCCTTTCTCGAGCCCCGCTCCTCTTAAGCACTCCGCAAGCATTTCTTGCATCGCATTGCTTCATTTGTTTATCGGCTCTTTATTACCTGCAATTTGGACCTGGTTCGCGTGAGGATAATTTCATATTGGTTTTCTCTATGCTTCGTTTTATCCTTTTTCGTCATACCGTACGCGCTCTACGTTCTTATGCCAAGTCCATATCCCATCCCGACGCATAACCCGTACTGAAGTACAGGGCGAGTGCGCGTAGAGTTTTAAGAATTAGTGAAAAGAAGAAAATCGGTGAACAATTATAAAAATTAAATCGTTTTCAAGTATACGTATTCAATGTACGGTATCCTCGTCGATAGTTGCTACAAGTTTGCCAATAATAATTTTATAGCATTTTTATCACAGCGAAATTACACGGCGACTACGGTGACTGCAAAGGTCACTGGTCGAGGCGAATAAGGAGAATCTTTTCGGGCTGTTCGATCCGATGCAAATGAAGCAGCATGGATCAAAATACGTGGGTGTGAGCCACGGTGTAATAAAGGCTGGATATTCTTCGAGTGGAAGTGATTTAAAACGCTGACTGACACCACGCCTTCGAGCCCCGTGCGTTTCCGAAGCGAAATCTCCGGCCGCAACCCCTTACGGCCCCCCGAGGCAAGTTAAAAAGAGGCAACCTGCCAAACCAAGAATGGCGCAAGGAACGAGGGAATAAATGAAGACGCGAACGATCGCAACCCTCCGCAAAAATAATTATCCGCTCTGGGCGCGGCGCTGTTTGTTAAAATGTCAGGAAGTGGGTGGAGCAACGAGACTCGCGAATATTTCAGCACATCCTTTCCTCTCGGTTCTCGAACCCTTAATCTTCTTTCGCCTCACTCCTCCTCTCGGTTCCCTCTCGTTACTCCGTTGCGATTTCGAAGCGTGAAAATCTTCGGCAAACTGTATTATAAATTCGCAGTGATTTATTTGCAAATTTTTTTTTTTATAACAATTTTTCCATGCTAATAGCCTTAAATGAGCTTGTCGACACTGCTGCACGCTCGTGGCAGATGGCTTCTATGAGATACCTAAGGACTGTATTGCCAACCCCATGAGAAAGAATCTTTCGGCCGTCGTACCCCATAGAAGATGCATCGGAGGAACGAGGGTTTACGAGTGGGCGGGCAAGTGATAATCTGCGGGTGACCGCAACAACCAAAGAGGCAACCCACCATACGAGGTGGAAGCAGCTTAACGAAGAAATCTCAAAGTTTGTAAACGCGCGAGCCTCTTTCACGAGGACGGGACTATTTGAGGGAGCTAACGAAATTATCCAGTTAACTTTGTCCTTCGAGTTTTCCAGGGGCCCGGTGGGAGGCGGTACGGAAGTCCCATTTAACTGGAGGCTTACGAGGACGTTTAGAAGAGAAGCAAAGTCAGTTAACCGCTGGTTAATTTTAATACCGCCTTAATCCCAAAGAAGTTTCACTACAGTTAGATCTTCCTAATCCCCCCGGGGCAGCAGACCTGCGACTACGGCACCTCATATTTTTCAAGGCGTGGACCATGCCAGGATGCCTTATTCTTCCTCCTTATAAAGCTGTATACATATACTGTACGTATATATATATATATATTCTTTCAAAAGGAAGAAATACTTTCTCGGATTTTTCAACAAGCTTAGAAATATTTGAATTCTCAAGCGGTGCGTACGTAGCAGCACGAGTCTCTTTCGTTCGGTGCGATAGAAGCCTTAAGGAAGTTCTGGGAGCAGCACGCGTCCCGATGCGTCTTTCCCTATACCTATGGTACTGGGATGAGAAGAAGATGGGACTGTTTAGTTTTATAGAAGCGGCAAAATTGGGACCCATGGAAATCGGCCTGTACGATCAGGCCCGAACGGTGCTACGGTCGAGTAATTTTTTTTGCTAAATTTTTTTTTTTTTTTTTCGCAACGATTTATAACCACCGATCCAAAGGGTCGGTTTATGCGCGACAAATTTTATCGCACGAATTTCCGTCGCGACTCGCATTCACGTGGGAAGAAAAAGTACGCGTACAAATTCCCCGTGATTATTCCGCGAGCGATCGCCTGCCGGCATATTGGTATAGGATGTATAGGGACTTGTATAAGTAAGAACCGGTAACCCACCCCATTTGGGCGCCGTCGAGCGCGCTGACGTGTTAACGCTTCGGCCGAGCAGAAATCGCGCGTTTCGAACCGATAATAACGATCTTGGCGAAAATAACTTCGGATTAAAGTCACACGAAATCATCGACAGTCCTTGTAATGAGAACGGACATAAGTTGCAACAGCTGCACCTGTAACTTTTTTTTCATTGCTACTTTAATACGATTTGAATCGCACGGAAATTCCTCGATGGATTTACTATCGGCTAATCAAGTGGTCAAATTTGGAACAGCTTTTGATATTTCATATTTTGATGCTTGCGACCATAAAAGTTTTACCCCTTGAATATCACGTTAATATGCAAAAATCAGACCATGAGTATCGCAAGAGATCAGTGTTATCAGATTTTCATAAAATTTGTAGTCTCAAAATTTTCAAGGTCGCTCATTCCAAAACTGACTTCAGACGATCAAAATTCAAAATTACGCATCCAATGATTGCGAGCAAATATACGAAGAAAATTATTGGATTTTTTTCCGAGATCCACGTTAAATCCGTCATTTTGAATTTTGAAAATCTAAAGTCAAATTTGAATTCAGCGACCTCAGAAATCTTGGTGAACCAAGCTTCGTAAAAATCAAAACAGTTTTTTTCTTTACAATTCCCATATATGGACATGCGACACTCTTGACCAGTCCTTAGGATTTTCGACATATGTGACACTCAAGAGGTTTAAGAAAGCTTGTTACGACCCTATGTAAATAGTCAAAGATCCCTACGTACTGTTATATACAGTATATATGCAGGCTAGTATACCTATATACGGGTTACTTTATACTACATATAACATATCTATATATATACAGGTCAGTTTATACTGTACAGAATATATCCAGTCCGAGGTGCTTACGTTGGTAATATTAATGTCTCGCACGGATCCTTTACAACCTTATACCCATCACTCGCACGCACCATCGTCCCCTAACCAAGTTAAATGATACCAGAGTGCGCTGCAGTGGCTCTCATTCAAAAAGGCATTTAACCTAAAAAAAAAAAGATACACTTTACGACTACAGAAACCAAGACTGGTCCTGGTCGCCTACTATTCACTCATTTTCAGTCAACTGGACGTACTTGAATCGGTATAAAGAATAAAGAAAAAAAAAAAAAAAAAAAAAAACCAAGTGCGAAGAGTCAGAGTGGTTGAGTACAGAAGGTATGAAAAAGGGTTAAGAACGTGAGACGTGGGTTATTAAGACCATTGAAAATTTCATTGGAATCTTAAAGCTGATAAATTCGCAGCCTGGACAACAGTGGCTGAGAGTGTGTTTAGCTCAAGTGACACCTAGTGTAAATTATTTTCAAGATTAGGTTAGGTTACGCTATCTATTTATATGAGCACCGTATAAGTTGTTTGAGCCACCAGGGATTTACAAGACCAGAGTATCCATGAATCACACCCTCGTTAACCTATACTCCTTGCTCACCCTTATTTTCTAGCGATCCTTCGTCCTGCGTCGCAGGGTCCTTCTAAACTGTCCTGCCGTATAATACTGCTGCTGTGGTATCCCGATCCTGATGAAGGTTACTTGGTGTTCCTGTATCCTTCGGCCGGCCTCTTCCACGTACTCAGTCAAAGCAGCAAGGTGTGCTACCCGGTGATAACATCCGGTAGATAAGAATGTCAAAATCGAGGTTACGTTGGACCTCTTCAATATGGATTCAAGAATTCATCCAATCAGATCTAACGATACCGTGAGCTTGCTTAACCGAGGTCCCAGACGTACCGTAGAAAGGACCCGGTGCAAGCTCAGAACTTTAAGGATGATTTTCGAAGATTCTTTTCCGCACCAATTAAAGTATGATTTACAGCGATCGTTTAGAGGAGCATTTAGGGCTCGTAAAAGCCGTCGCTACTGGTAATCAGAGGAACATTAAACTCATTAAGGTCCACGCCACGCAATTTGCCAATTAATTAACGAGCGGCTCGTCAAATAAATCTGAGAAAGTAACGGCACCCTCTTGCTAGCCATACCGGGCTGACTAGTTAACTCTTTCGCACTCATCGACAAGAATCCTAAGAAGCATTGAATTACGACGGGTTCATGTTAATCGGCTGATGCACCGTTTACTTGCAGAGTGTCGACTATAGCTTTTGCATCTCTATATAGATATAGGTATAGTCGTACGTATTTACCTCTTATACGTCTATATCCAGTCTAACGTAGACCGGACTCTTTCCGAAGAGGAATGATCATTTTGGAGGCTCTATTCGAGGCGCAGAGTCCAGTCGATGAATTCATTTGGTAGTCGATTGAAAAGTCAGCTCGACTTGACTAATGGACGCGGGCTAATTGCCAACAAAGCCAAATCAATCTCTCGAAACTAGTTGAGTTGTTAATAGGGATAGCGCTAAACGGCGTTTGTGCTTCCAGCGGGGCTTGGGCCCGACTGACAGCCAGCGATAAAGTAAAGAAGAAGAAGACAACGACGACGAAGGGGAGTCGAGTAAAGATAAAGAAGACAGAAGAGATACCGTGAAAACGAAGCAGAAGGAGGAAGAGAACGAAGGAGCAAGGATGAGTCGCTTGGTAGAATAGAAGCAAAGATGATCCTTCGTGGCTCCAAGGTTTCACCCGAAGCTCGGGTCTGGACCGAGCAAGCTGAGAACCCGAGGATCTGGATGGAGGATGAGTGTTACTTTTTGCCGGACTCTAATTAGAGGCCAATTATATCTAGCAGGCGTTTGCCTCCACACAATGAAACGCGCGCGTTTAGTATCGATGTTGCCGGCCGATTAACTTCTATTTGTTATCTGTTTTACTTTTTTTTTTTCCAGGACCTCACTTCGGTTCCTGAATAAGTAGAACCTTAAGCCGCGTTCACAGCAGATGTCAATGTACCCTGATACTCGGTACGAGCTGGAAAATTTTAACGGGTCCAGCGCCTGAATTATCGTTTAAGGGGAGGTGAACGAGATCATCGAGCTACTATGCATTGGTGACTCCGAATTGCGTGGGTCCGGATGATCGGGAGGGGAAGTACGAAGGATCGAGAGAGTGCGAAAGAAATGGGAAAAGGAGGAAAACCAAGAGATCACGTTAATCGGGCAATCTGCTTATTGAGCCAATTATAAGAACGTGGACAAATTCAGGCAGCTAATCAGCTTACGCGCATTATAATGCCTACAGGTAGCTACAGGGGTCTGCGTGGGATCTGATAAAGTCTCTCTTATTTATTATATACACCCCTCGTCCATATACGTGCGTATAGCTCCTGGCCCTTGTGTCACTTTAACACTCGGCCACTTCGTATAATACAGATTTCATATGCTAATTCCTTGATTAACAATACCAAGATAACGTTTCATCATCACGCTGAAGGTAGCGTTGCTGCGCTTCGGGATCGACCACGGGTATACCCGTGGGTTAGGATGGTCTTGGATGAACGAGATATTAATATCTGGGATTTACATGCTAATTCACAGGAGCATAATGCAGTGTTGCTGTTAGACTTTTCATTTTACTTGAAACATCAAAAAATTCTTATCAACCTGTACCTATGATCGTTGCTACAGACAGACGATTTTCATTATCCCGTTTATTGTTTATTATAGGTTCTTCGGACATAACCTGACTTTGTCCAATGCTCGTATACTACGATCCAAGATGGCGCGATTCTACGGAGAGAAATTCGGAGACAACTATATTAAGCCCCGAAGAGAGATAGGATCTACCAGTGATCCAAAGACGGCGAGCGTCATGCTGCGAGAGCCTGATCACACCTCGGCACTGCGGGACGCCGAAACCTTGATTCAATTATAGGTATATACCTGAGCAACTCGTACCTATATCTACCCTGCGTGCATACGACATTGTTATTCCAATCTGTCCTGTTGTCGTTGGCTCCGTCCAGGTTTATGCGTCCTGCGCTCTTTCGGGGAATCCCCTTATACGCTGCGCCAAATCTTTCGCCGTTCCACGCTTATGAAATATCCTGGCAGTGGTTGCCGT
>JARQSV010000576.1:277182-293982 GCA_030142285.1 Calameuta idolon | reverse complement strand
TAATAGTATTTTTTGCACGACCGATGCAATTATACCGACACGTTTCGTATGTGTTAATTAAGTACTAACTACCGGGTGTTCATAAAATTTGAAATCAATTTCTGATATTTCTTCTTATTATTATTATTATTATTCGACTGGCATAAAGTAATAGTGTTTCTTGCATGACGGTTACACTCGTACCGATATGGTTTTCTATGTATTAATGAATCTTTGCTACCGGAAGTTGATGAAATTTGAAATAAATTTTTGTTATTATTATTGAATCAGTGTTACCGGAAGTCTTAGCTTCCGTCGGTTGGATGATTTATTATTTAGTTGGTTATAGCTTATTTTGGACTCTTGAGAGGGTTGAATTGTTGGGATTGTACGTTTTCAGGTCTTTCTAAGCAAGGTGTGTATGTATGTATATATAGGACCAGACGTGATGCTGGAACGAAGGTGGGAAAGGAAGGTGGAAAAAGAAGGTGCGCGAACCGACACTGCACCGTGTGTCGTTGGGCACAGTATGATGCCGATCCTATCCGAAGCGGCTAATATAGTTGTCGTGAATATCTTAAGGCTGAGCGCGCATTCCAGGAGGTTTCTTCTTAAGGATCGCTACGGGACGTCCATTTGATCTGGCGAAAGCATCTGCTAATTCGGAATCATGGGAATTTGATTGGTCCTGTATACCGAAAGTCGCGTGGAAATGAGATGAACGTACCATGCAAATTTTAAGAACGCATCAGGACGTCAGTATGATATTTTGGGGTTATGTCGTAAGGGCGCGCATGCGCATCATACAGATTACTATTCTGTACCAATTAGACACCAAAATTTATATGGTAAAAAAATAAAGGATAGATATTCAATCTTTAACTCTGGAATTTTAACCTCGAATTTTCCACTGTATCGTAACTACCAATCAGAGACTTTGGCCTCGGCGCGGTCGCACAAATAGCCATCTCAATTAATTGTCGTGGCTAATTAAAGCTAAACTCCTCGAGTAATTAAGAGTTGACCCTATCGCTAAGTCAGATCCGAGGTATCAAGGTGCTTTTGGTAATAGGGTTGTCCAACACCAGAGACTCTTCAGGGTCTTAGCGATAGCTAGGAGTCTCTCGCGAACCTGAACAAACGTTATTTTGACAAGTATCAAAATCATCAGAAATAAATTAAAAAACCGTGTTAATTAATAATCAACGATGACAATTGCCATTTTTTAATTGTTTAATACATTTGAAAAATTTTTCCAAAATATGATTATTTTTTTATTTTTAGCCATTTGTTTGAAACACTGTTAGTTCCTTTCCTTTTCCGCAGCACTCAAGCAGCGTACGTGTAGCATCTCGTGCGAGGGAACACGAGGCCGATTATTGGGCCCCTTGAGATCGGTCCACTAGATTTAGTGGGTCTGACATTTTTCGCATTTTACAAAACCCGAGGACACGTGTAGTGGACACGACCGGTCCTAGTTTTATTGTGATTGCTGGGATATCGATTTCATCGGTTGCTACGGGCAACCGATGAAACTTTGTATCTGAAATTCCAAAAAAAAAATGTTGAGTGCAAAAAATGAAAATAAAAATAAAAAAATAAGATCAATCGAATCGCCCGGATTTTATCGCTAGGAGTGATTAATTTTGACAAGTTGAGCGTCACTGGTTCCCGCGCTCCGTCGCTCTTAACGAGATTCAAACACTCCCGCCCTCGCGAACCGATCCCATTCGTTAGTGTAGTTAAGCGAAAGTGAGACCCCCTGCCAATTACCGGTTCTCAACGCAGTAAGATAATCTCGTCGCGCCAACCAGAAGAAACCGAGACCAATCTGACTTCTCTCATTAGCCCAATTTTATTTACAGGCATTGCGAAGCGACGCCTTGTGGATGATCTCGTTTAAGAATCTTCAGTAATAAGTATCTCGTCCTATTCCCACACTAACGAAAATTACAAGCCACCCTGGCTAGCTAACCACCATACGTAACATCACTGAGTAGGAAAACGAATAATATAAAACCTATCGACCAATCCCAGAGTCTGCCTTCGTAGACTCTAGTATGCGATTGGCTAATACATTTTGACATCGTCAGTTCATCCGGGATGCATTTTCGTACTCCAAAATGCACAAGTGATTGCTCCATGAACATATATACATATATACAGCTAAACATTAATACATATACAGATTTGATTTCAGAGAGGACCTACTGCCGGATAAATACACAGGGTGGCGCCAGCACGTAATACAGTTACCCAGCTCGAATAATCGTCACCATAGAAATCCTAGAGGAAGGGGAATAGGTCGTTAAGGAGGAGCCGACCGATTTGTCGACGCCCGACTATGAGTTATTTTGTGAGTCTATGGTTTTCCGGTTTCTCTCAGCTATCTCTCTCTCTCTCTCTCTCTCTATCGATTCATCTCTCTCTTACGCTCCCACCATACGTCCTCCGTCGACCGATCCATGTGCGATTCCGTATGCGACGCGTGCCACGGATAGTTAAGCGATGCAGACAGTGTCAACGGTAAATGGTTATGACTGGCCCGTGTTGCATCTCTGATTTCCAACGAGGTGGAAGTCGCCACGGGATAGCGTTGTTCCACGTAACGTCAGCCACGTGAAAAGTCAACGTTCCGTATAGGCAATAACGAAAGCTGGAGAAGAGGAAAGTACAATAGCAAAGATAATAATGAAAAATGTAAAAAGTTAATCGAGGCACGAGATTTTTATTAATAAAAAATTGGCTGCTCTGATTTTTTATAATATTATTTTAGAACACATCCAGCTCAGTCGATAATGTAGAAACTTCTATCGGCAAACGGAAGGTAGTTTCGTTCTTATGCACTTTTTACGACTGCACTGCACCAAGTGCAGCGGTTATTGATTTTTTTTTTTTTTTTCATGCTACTTGCTTCCTGCCGAGATAGCGAGCAGCTATAACTGGACATAACAATAATAATATTACTCCTACACCGATACGATGTGCTAGGCGACTATTAATTAGGAGATAATTGTGCCAAGATAAAGTACCTGTTTGACGATTTCGGACACGAACCGATTATCTTTTGAATGGGTGATTAAACGGGTCTCCCTGCATCCCGATTTGTGAGCCTGGTAGGCCCCTCGACTCGTAGGAGGACTATGTTGTATCTATATACACGTGTACTATATAAGACCAGGGATACGAACTGAAAGTATAGGCTCTTTCTCGCTATCGGTTCAAGCATCTCGAACGCGATCGAGAAACACGAATTGACAGGATGTCGAGGAGTCTAAGATCCAGCAGCGATTAGCTAAACGGCGTGGTTCAATTTATTATTATCCTACTCCGTAAGTCACGTAGTTTCCGGTTATACTCGACTATTATGGACTCTGCTATATTGGTTCCCTCTATCACCTATTAGTATGTGTTATGAATTATGCTACAGTCCATACCCATTATAGCGGTGATCACAACCAAAAGCGTGCTTGTGCACACTCGGTGGGTAACGATAATGGTAAGTAAATGAATTGAATTTTTTTTTAGTTCAATCTTTTTGGCATATAATCAATTTTCAAATTTGATTCAGTTAATTAACAGGAAATGCACGGGAGTCTATAAGAGGGTGACTTTCGGTAGGTCAACAGCTCACAGCTAGACACGATCAGAGACGTGCAGCGCAAGATGCATAAATTAGTGGGATTATTGTTTCCTGCAAAGAACGAAGAGTGAAAACAAATGCGGACGGTCGTGTAAAGCCCGGAGGTATGCAAGTAAGAGGAACCCGACAGCGTAGGTGGGCAACAATGTTCAGGTTGATGGTTCCGGCTAAACAGCAATGCCGTATTCCTGGCACAGCACGTCCACACCTCGGGACGCGATTACGCGAGACTGGAGAATTTTTCTTAACTCGAGTTGCGCAAATTAAAAAAAAAAAAAAAAAATTTTCCCAGCTGGAATCGAACGTAGGACCATCGGTACATTAAAAAACGAGTATCGAAACCAATGACGAATGCTTTTCAGCTCTCGACGAAGTAGCCGATAACGGCCGAGAGTAACGATGTAACGTTTAATTGCAGCCATTCAATTAAACTCAAGCGCATTTAGAGCTATTGCCGTGTGCATTATTATTACATAGTGAAGATGCGTTTACGAACGATTTAACGATGTTAGGAAACAAAAATGGATTCCCGGTAGTTCGCACGGAGGATGCTTCACGAATGGATTATTAATCACGAGACAATAGCCGCTCTGGCACAGGTTCGGTTACCTACTAGCGTCTGGCTATGCGACTATACCTGGAACCTGTCTATTAATCACCGATCATGCGTACGTTAACTCGGTTCGAGCTAGAGGCTTCATAAACAAAATAGACTGTCAGTAGCCGATAGACGCGTTTGTAAGATACGACCGAGGTGCGACCGGGGCAGTTGATGTTTAAGGCGACACCTCATGAAGCCGATGCGACCGTCTGCCAGTATCGTCGTATGGAAAATTCTAAGCTGGGTACTACGAGGAAATATGCTTTACTGGGTTTTTGGAACGGGGTTAAATTAAATTGTGTGCTGTATAGGTATAGCAGCTATTGTTACCAGATAGACAGTTCCAATAGAAGTTGATAGAAACGTAGCACCAATAATGATACCAATCGAACGGTCGGTTAGGCTGTCGTATTAGTAGGCCATATCCGTAGCGTGTTACCATTCGACGCGCCTTCAGAAAGTCAAATCATAGAAATGTTAAAGCTACGTGGCGCTTCGATTAACCGAGTAAATTGATCGGATAGAAATTGGTTACAAATCGGATTGATCGTACTCGATCAATTTTTTCTTTTTTTATAAGGTTTCCCAGGGTTTAGTGAGTGCAGCCTTTTATGGTGTAATTATTAAAATCGAAAGGGAACAAGTAGATTTTAAGGCTTTGTAAAGGAATGGGCCTTACGGAGGCTCTAAAGTTTCAGTCCCAGCGACACGTGGGACCAGTGCGTATATAAGCGTTTTCTATCGGCTGTAAATTAATAATTCTCATAGATTCTATCGTTAATTATAGCTGCCCGGCAACAATGGTGTGATTGTCTTCGGCGATAGCCTCGTGCTTGTCTTTCGCTCGTCCCGCTTCTACGGTGTGTAGGTACCATTATGGTTGCATCGGTGAGTCAAGTGGGCGGGGGGCGCCAAAGTTTAAACCAACGCCTCCGCAATCAAATTACAGCTTGAGACAAGAGGGGTCCATGCATTATTTATGGACGATACTGTACGCCTTCGACGCGGCCACTTGGTTATGCTCGATTTACGATAAAGGCGCCTCTATCGGATTTTTTTCTAAATACGGATTTATGGATTTTCTTTGACAATTATTTTTTTTTGCGGGTAGAACAAAGGATCAATAATTTTTCTTATCATCGTCACAGGGCATAAAAACAATTTCTCTTATCGTTAATCAGTTTATCAACGATTTTATTATTTTTTAATTGATAACATTTTTTTTTTAATTTTCAAATTTAATACCGGAAGTCAGAATTGTATTTTGAAAATGATTTATCACTGAAATGAGTATTATGGTGTAGGAAAAATTTTTTAAAATCTTTTTTTATCCATCAACAAGAAACCTATACTCCATATTGATTATCGATTAATCGTGCTGCAATATAGTGCAGGAAATCAATCGAAATTTTAAGCTCGAAGATTAGTCAATAACTGTTCTGCATAAGAGACGTCACGTACAGACGGTTAGGCATGTTTAACTTTTATTGCCCACCGTTGCATGACGGGAATAATCGCAGAAGCCACCCATGTCGAAGGTTCCCCAGACCCTTCGTGCGTATATACATATATTACGTAAATATGTATATACTACATGTATACATGAGACATATGATTGGCTTACTCAAATGCGTGCTAGTAACCATCGCATACATCTTGAAGGATGCACGTAAATAAAAACCAAAAATCGAGTCATTATACCATAAGTTAACACACGTGTATTTACATGTAAGAAAATGACGGATACACTGCAATCACGCCGACCCACATATCACTGTTAACTGTTTAAATCCCAAGAAGGAAAGATACTAGAAATTCCGGTATAACTGCGGTTAAATATTCTTAATGGTAGCCACGTCAAGTATTCCACCACGCCTCGCTGGCATTATTCCTGATTGCCAGAAGGTTTGGTTCTCGACTGTATTTTGAGTGTCAGTGGGAATATTGAAATTTTGAAAAATTTTCAACAATAAATTTTATTGGTATAATTGTTAGACATTTTGAAAAAAATTTTATTTTTTAGTCAATTTTCAAAATTCAAATTAAATGTATATATATATATACATGTATAAATGACATATGGACCGTCATCTACAGCAGCTACATATGTTGCACGAATCGATCGTAATATGGAGGCATATTCGATCCACGAAATGACAACAAGAGAAACACGAGTCGTTCGATGAAAAACAGTCATGCGTATCCATACAACATGGCTGGCACGAGACGATCGAGTAGCTGCTGTCCAATTTGTAGGAACACGATTGCGTTGTGTTTCCCTAGAGACCCGCTTGAATACCGATTTTTTCATGTGTCGCAATAGTCACGCACGATTTCGATATATTATTCGGGGGGGTAGCGGAGATTTTGAAAAAGTTCTCCTGGGACACGATACGATAGTTATGGTATATGAGTGGGGCGCGTCATCTGACGTAACGTGGCCATTCGATTTTCTATTGCGAATTTACGTTAATTTCGCTTCGTCTGGAGTATCTTTTCCTATATGATTTTTTACGTGTAAAACTGGCGGCGATGCAATTTTGTTCTACGTCACAGATCATAGATACGTATAATCAGAATAGAGAATATCGTCGTTGGTATTAAAAATGTATTTTTCTGCTAATAATTATAACAAATGGTAAAAATCAAAAATTTTATTAATTTACGAAAAAAAATTATTGATACGTCATGAAATTGTTTGTTTCTGTCCTTGGGTAATACTTTGATAAATAGGTAGAAATTTTTTATTTTACTGTACAGATCCTATAGACTGATACGGTATTTTGAAAAATACATCGAATTACAGTCTGCCTCAAAAGTCTCGCTGAGAATAAATATTTCGATCCTTTTTTCTTTTTTTTTTTGAAACTGTCGTCTGTCTCCTCTTCCAGGAAATTATTCACTGTTCTTGTACGTCTTCCGTGGGTGAAAAGTCTCGGATGCGTCAGACCCAAGAGAGAAGTCAATCTCCCGGAAAATCGCAGCAGGACGGTGCGTGCGGTTGAGGAAAGAGAAGAAAAGAAAAATCAGAAAATTAAATCTACACTCGGAAGATCCTTAGTGAAGTTTTGAGGGGTTCGCGAAGAAAGAGAAGAAGGACAGAGGAAAATTGTGGAAGGACAAAGAGACCAGGGAGGACAGTGAGAGCGAAAGAGATCGAGTGAAAAATAAAGGAGGACCTGCTGGAGGAGAGAGTGAGAAAGAGAGAGAGAATGAAAGTTTCTACCTTATGGTACCTTCGTTTTTCGACTGCTATAAGCCGAAACTCTTAACTCCAAAGTCAAACGGCATTTTCGGCTCCATTGTCGCAGCTAACGAGATTACAGGAGCCATTCATGGTGACCATTGGTCCGGATCTGGTCACAACGGGAAAATAAATATTTTGAGAGAGCATTGTGGCGGCTGGAAATGCATTTGCAGATGTCGCTGATGCGCTTCGACTTTGACTGCATGCCGGTGCGAAATAACCACGATTTTTATATTATTATACTGAGCTAAGGGATTTTGCGGTTTTTGACTTCGAATGGAAACGCAATTGAAACGTCAAAGAATTTTCACTTGGCCTATTTTGGAAACGGCCGAAAGGTCTGGACATTGTAATGGCTAATGTTGGTTTTATGAGAATTTCATGACTTTTCATAAGATCCTTTTAACTTTAGTCATTCAAAAATACGAGTGATATTCGCAGGTTTAGGCGCTTTATGCATTTCGTGGTTTCTTTCGTCTACCGAGAATTCACGAATATTGCCGAAGACTGCCGAAACGATTTTCACATATTTTTCCATATGCGTTTATTGTGGCTAATTTTTTTTTAATTAAAAAATTTTTCACTTTCTAGAAATTTATATAGGATCGTTGGTTGACTGTCTGCAAGAAAGAAAATGAAGAAAAAGCTAAATATTTAGATCCGATGAGATGTTTGACATGAGATCGGTTACCATTTGCCGATACCTGGTGGTCCTAGCTCCTCGAAAACGGCTAATCTAATCCGACAGGTCATCGATACGGCCAGTCCGGATTAACCACAGTTTTGTACAGGTTAGCCTACCGATTTCAGAAAAGGGACGGGATATAGGTTTACCTATCCTGGTGTATCGTCAATTTTCGATTAAGTAACCGGGAGTGCGGGTGAGCAGAGAAGTTCATATTATCTGATAATGAACTTCGATATGCGTATGCAGATATATAGATATAACGGACAAGAATGGTAAGCAGGCACTTTAGAGAAATCGGAGATTTTTTAAAAATTTCTCACGTTTTCGGAAACGTAATATCTCACACGTAACACGCGGTTTTAAATCATTTTAAAATAAAAAAAATCATATTAAATCACTTGGAAATATATGGGAGCATGTAAAATAATTGACGCTTCAAAATATACCGTAAAAAATAAATTTACGCATAAAAAGTTTTCACCGTATATTTTGAGTAGTTTTATCGAAAAGATCGAGAAGCGCGAATTTCGAATGCAAAACTCGTAGCGATCGAAGTATGTAAACAAGTGTCTATTCAACGTGATCCCCATGAGAAACCGATCGGCATTGATTCGAGCACCGAACTCTTTACCACGAATTTTTCTATTCTTTTTTATTTTATTATTATTTTTTTTAGAATAAAAGTTTCGCGAGCGAAAAACGAGCATTGAACATGTCGAATTTAATTACGAATTCGCGTGAGATCAGACGAATATAAAAGAACGACCATAAATGGACGAATATAAAAATGAATAATAAAAAACTAGAGGTTAAATAAAAAAAAACTAAAAATTTTCAATATAACTTTTATCAAATCCTCGTTTCATCGATATCGCGGTAACGTAAAATTATACTTTTTGATTGGTATAATTTTGAAATTTCTTTTCGAAAATTGAATCCAATTTCGTAAAGTCCGAGTTTTCTTTTGAAAATCTTTCTAAGAACCCACAGCTACGTAACATCGACCCTCGCCATAAAATCGGTATCTAACAACGTCCTCAGTGTGTAAAAGCTATAAGTTTAGCACCATCAATAGCGACGACAATGTCTCGCTTACGTGAAATTCCGTGAAGTGACTGGATGAGAAAAATAGAAGAATAGAAAGAAAAAAAGAAAGAAAAAAAAAAGAAGGACCCGCCACCAAAAGGCATCAAGGATTATTCACGGGGCGCCAGGACCTTAAGAAGCCAAAGGAGTCACGCCCGTAGCACGCACCGCTTAACAATAAATAATTTTTTTTCAATACCGATTCTCCTAAAACCTCACCAGCGATTTCACACCTCTTTACACCAAATAAAAAAATCATCCCCGAGTTCATTCATCCTCAAAAAAAAAATTCAAAAAAATCACAAGCAGCCTCAGACACAAGACAGCAGCAGGTATAGAAAATTCGCATTATAAATTGTCCAGCATCCCCCTTTAATAAACCCCTCCCGAATCCTGTAATTAAATGATCATGCCGATTGCACGAAGATACAATTCCCAAGGTATCATCCGTTATCAGCAGTTCGTACATAATTACTGATCACGCACAGCCATATGCATCCCCTCATCTCTCGATCTCACGTAAATCTCAAATTTTTCTATCATACATTTTTTCAGTTCTCCCATTGACTTTAACACTGGATATTTATCCGGTCCCTAAGAATAAGTATCATCGACGGGTAGTTTACCAGTAACCAGCCGGTCGCCTCCGGTGTCCCCCCTCTGGTTCCCCTTTCTCGTAGCCAAAGATTTACAAGGATGTCTCGTTACGTAATGAGGAGGGAACAGAAATGCACAAACGAATTCGTTATAACGACGTACTCAGGCTGCACTAACGACCCTTTTATTAGGTGGACTCTCTCGGTCGTTTTGATCCGGCGCTCTGACTTGCGTCATAGACGTGCCCTGGCACACGTTTTATTATACCGATTCTCAGCCAGTTCTTATGGATCTCGGGTAAGGAAAGTTGCAGGTCTCATTTTTATTTTTGGACCTCAGGGTTAACGTGTCGATGCCTACGGATGCTGCACGTAGATTGAGGTTACGTCCAGTTGGGTTAGGTCGGACGAGAGAAGTTGCAAATAAATTTTGAATGACTGTGAATTGCTTCAAATTTTTTTTTTAAAAATCTCTATGATAGTCAAAATCCTCGTATAATATGCTAACACGAATTTTGATTACTACTCCTTACTGATTTTCAGACTCGAATATAACGTTTCGTTCTTTATAAACGGGATGGCGGCTTATAAGGCAGATCTTTATCGAAAACTAAAGGCTTTGTGTTAAACAGCCTAATTCCCAAATGAGTTATTACCTATAAAACGCTAACCTTTTAGTGGGCTTATAGCTCTGGTAATATTACCGCGGTTATAAACGAGCATTTATGGTGCCTTCGCTACAACCCCCAGGGATAGGCGCTCAAGATGTTTCTCTATGGTTCTATTCTTTCCACGAAATTCACTATTTTATGATTACGTTATGGCGTTGTATAACTAATACACATATACGTTATAAGGATACTAAAATTGTTTTTGGAATTAATGGTCAATTATCAAGAAGCCGATGAATAAGGATATTTCGAAAAGGAAAAAAGTCTATAAAATGAACTAGTGAATTTTTTGAAAAATTTTTTTTTATACCAAAACTCGTTCCGAAAGGACAAAAAAAAACAGTGTAACGATACTCGATAACCTACATTGACAGATTAATTGCCAATGGATTTATTTGGGGTAAAAAAAGGGGGTAAAAAAATTAAATAAAAAAAAAATGTATCCATCTCTCGAGGAATTTGCCGGGCAACGCGATTTCCTGGAGAAAAACGCCTCCCACGTGTTCCGATGTAGAATGCAGAATGCAAGAACGGAGAATGTTATAGAAAGCTGCCGTGGGTTTTTAAAGAGTCGTAGATGTCGAGGAGGGACCATACCGGCAGTAAATCTCGGGGTTGAACGTTTACGGGGGTTTTTTGGGAATGTTGAACAAACAATTGACGGCTAATAAAGCCACGTCCACACCGCGGGGTGCCACGTGGGAAGATATCAGATTAAAGCCGAATAGATCCGACCTCTTTTTTTAACTGGTTTCTTTTTCTCTATTTCTCTCTCTTTCCATCTACTCGCTCAATCGCTTCCACCAGATTCGAGTTTATGTCCGTGCTGGGACTTGTTACCATTGGCATCGCGTAATAATAAACTACTTTTATGTTCGAGCCGTTTATGGTTTATGATGTTACGCGGCCGCGCACGCACCGTCCTCTTATGCTAATGGTGACGCTTGGCAACCCAAGGCAGCCTCCCTTAATTTCACTCGAAAGATCTGGAGCTACGCTGAACATGTTTTTTCTCACTCGTTTCTAGAATTTTGAAATTGAAAAAAAAAATGAAATTCGTACATGCAAATGGACGAGAGGTTGATTATATATATGTATAAGTTGATCCTTTTTTGACAGTTCGAAAAAAAAATTAATTCTCTGTAGTAAAGTTATGGATACAATTTTTCTTACAAAGTATATGCCCTGGCATGGTTTTGGATTAAAATTATATTTTTCTACTGCATCATGTATTTTCGTGAGTTTACAAAGAGCCACGTGGCATTTCCTATGGATTGTTTGAGAACTGTCAAAAGAATACATTGAACGAATGGGTTATAAATATATTATACAATTGTAAATAAAATCAGTAAGCCCGTAGACAGGTACTTATTGAGCAAGTAGCGACGCCGGACGTTGGCGTCGGTATGATATTCATGGTCGGCATAAAATCTTCGGGTAATCAAAAGGGAGATAAGATTTTCATAATTTATAATTTAATAACAGTTTAAAAGATCTATTAAAATCCTGATGGATTCCGAAATGCCACTACATTTATTACGACCAGTTTTGTCGGGAGCTTTCATTTTCGAAAAAAAAAAAAATAAATAAATAAAATTCAACAGGACTATAGCATAAGCAGCGACGCTTTGATAATAAAACATGATAATTATTAAAGAGCAGTTTTGAACGAGGAGAAAGAATAACGCGAAGAGAATTGGAGAGAGGAGAATTATTAAAAAATAAAAAATAGGAATTAATGATCGCCTCGAGGTACCTCAGCCTCCGGAACTCATCTTGATCCTCGAACCTACGTTAATCATCAAATTATAAGAAACTACGAAAGTTTTTAATGCCAAGTTCTTACGAAATTAAATATATAGACTATCGAGTTCGTGAACTTTGCCTTTAGTTCAGCATCTACAGTTCGTCCACGTGTAAAACAGCTGGAAGTGACAGATGGAAAAATGCAAAGCCCGTGTGAAAATTTGCCATTACCAAAGTTTTTTTGTCAAATGTAATATATGGTGCATCAATAAAAAAAAAAACAATAAAAATATAATTACTTTTGGCAAAAACAGAAATTTTGGCAATTCAGAAATTTTACCAATTTCTAATTTCTACTCCAATGCCTGCAAGAAATTATTTTCAAATGGACCATCGGCATATATAGCAAGGATGACTGAATTTAATTAAAAAAAATTAATTAATTTTTACGATTCCGTGTGGTCGTAACAATCGCAAAGCGCATGCGCAGTTCTTCAGTTATACCGAATATTATTATCTTTCCCTCATTATTCCTAATTTTACTGTCTTTCGCGTCTGCCGTGACGCCTACTAATTATGTAATTATCATCGTATTCTTATGAAATCTCGTTGTGAGGAGACCTTTAAGACCAGAGTTTATTCAGTTCTGCGCAGCTGCACAAGCTACTAAGCTAGTCACTTTTGGGTAGCCCGATCTCTCGATGGACCACTGTAGTAATAAGCTAACACAAGCCCATTAGCTGGATTATTAAATTTCTCGCTCGTATAGGGAGGTTCGCTGAGGCTAGCGGGTTTCGCGTTTAGGCAGCCATTAGCTTGAGATTTACGCCGCGCCGTAACTCATCGTACTCATTTGTTCCTCTCCCCTCCCCTTCCCTCACCGCGCCGCAAGATCACCGTTGCTCTTCTCTCCTCCTCTGGACCTACCATCACCCATTTTTCTTGCTCACTCCTAAAACTGCTCCCTCTTCTGCTTCCACTTCGCGACTCTGCCTTCCTCGTTTACTTGTCCTTTCATCTTAACCTAACCTTACCTTACCTTAAGATGCCTTACCCTATCCTGACTACAAAAAGCCTTCTACCAGCATGTGGATTTACCTTTTCTTTTTTGCCATACGAAAATTTTATTTTTCTCCACTACTTTTTTACTCACTCCTTCACTTTTCCAGATACATTTTTAATCTTCAAAACGCCAC
Source organism: Calameuta idolon (assembly GCA_030142285.1). Taxonomy (NCBI): domain Eukaryota; kingdom Metazoa; phylum Arthropoda; class Insecta; order Hymenoptera; family Cephidae; genus Calameuta; species Calameuta idolon. Next base: position 280,529 of record JARQSV010000576.1, on the reverse strand, counting down.
GAGCCTTCAGGCCCGACGGCTCGCTATAGATTCGTTACTTATTCAAATGAAAAAATGTGTCACTGAAATATGTATATAAAAAATTGAAAAAATTTTCCAAAAATATTCCACCTGTCTATAATTCATTGATCTTAGGTATTCGTATGAAAATTTGAAAAATTTACGTTTTTGATATGATTTTCAAAAAAATGACTAAGTAACACACACTCGAACTATTGAACTTACATTATGATCCACTTAGCGTCGGATTATCTTTCTAAAGCTTTATATTCATACGACTCTCAGTTTTACTGTTACGATCGAAAATTGAGTTTATCTGGTAGTTAATAATTTTTGAAAAAAAATTCCACCAGCCACAGAACCCCTTTTCTTTTGTTGTCGTTAACTTCTGGTACATATACATATATATGCATGAGGGCAGCTCCGATTTGCATAGAAAGCATTATTTCGAGGAAGTTTAACGAGACAGGTTGGATTATCGTTCAATTTTGGATAAGATTTGTGGTGAAAAGGTGTTCGGGTGGGTTGCACGGGTTGAGAGCAGGTGCCTGGGTAATAAAATAACGCGAACCAACTAGAACTTACGTATACCTATTCGAATGAATTTAATGAGCGTGTAATATAGCGGGAAGGTTATTAGCCGGATATTACAAAATTATCATCCTCATTTTGAATACGATGCGATTATTAGTACATAATGATAGCTCGTTCCTGGCGACACGTCGTCCATAATTATACCTTTATACAGCATATACATATATATTGACAGAAAAGCATCGAGTATCCCAGCTAAATAAAATTAACGCTGCGGGCCTTCCAAATAGAAAACAGTTGATTTAGATGAAAAGAAATTTTTTTTTTTTTTCTTCCACTAAATATACAAAAGAGGCCCTTGTAGGAATTTGAAAAATTCTTTGAAATTCTTAAATGTAATTTAGTACGATCCAAGTGAAAAGTCGGTAAGGATTTTTTCGAAATTGACAGATGGCGGATAATAAGGCCCGACGCGGGTCCGTGGGCGCGAACAAGACTGCGGATGGGCCCGGGTGAGAAAATATCACTGAACGTATCGACTTAATGGGCCCCACCATTATCCTTATTTATTACAACGCCGAGTTCGGAACATTAAGCATAAATAATCTTAGTAATTGCGCTCGCGCGCACGAGCGTCCCGACGCATGTGGTTACTACGGGTTGTAATATATATACATATATGTATATTATATAATGTATATGTATATAAATATCATATGAATATAAAATAAGATCCCAATGATAATCCTTTATAGAAGATTGAAAAAAATGCCATAGCCAACGATAATGACGTTCGGTGAGAATTTTCCAAAAAATTAATAAAATTACGTAAAGCTAGTAAATATGACAGATGAAAATGTGAAGATGCGAACAATTTTTATTTTTAATCTACGTCGCGACTTGTTTACGATGGCTCAGGCAATTGTTTAACTTAATTGCACCCTGTTACTACGGCACTGTTAGTTTCCCGCATATAACAGAACGTAACGTGTAACAAGTTGAACGGATAGAGTTATTACCTGCTCGAGACTTTTAGAGCCCCACGGCACGCCTTTCCACTGTACCCATTATTAGTAATGCTGACTATTAGGATTTTTATTTTTATACTTTTTTTCTTTTAACGTTTTAAACATTTTATCGCATACCTATGTACATTCTTATCTGTGCGTCTTTTTCTTACTTATTTCTTGAGCGCACCCGTGCATTGGCTCAAACCGTATGTTCTTAGAGGCAATTGGTAGTTCGTTTAAGAATCTCGAATTTTTCAAGGCTCCCAATGCATTTCCCGTACAATCTATGTATAACGTGATTTTCAACAGTGAAAAATTAACTTTTCCTCGAACGTTCAGGAAAGCCATTAAGATACGATCTGAAAAATAGAAAATCATTCCCGGCAGATCCGAGACGAAAAGTGGGCAAAAGTCTGCGAGATCATTCGAAGTGGAAATAAATTTGGCATTGTCAACCCGTGAACTGCCGTTCGGGTTGAATTTACTGTGAAATTTGGACAATAATGAAAACACAATCGACGCCATTGAACCTATCGTTTTCTGGGAGCGTCTATATTGCTACGTCATAAAATACATAGAGACGTTTCGAGCACATGAGCTATGAAGTTGCCGTTCCCTACTCCCCCCCTCCATGTCTCATCCTGCCTATCTGCGAGTCATACTTTATTGGGCAGAAAATTCGACAATAAACCCAACTTGTCTGGGTCTTTGTACTCGACACGGGCACGGTCCCCGCTTTGCGGGACATCTTGAGATTTATGTCGGTTGGTTGGACTGACAAAAAAAGGAATGAATATAGAAGAAATAATAAAAGAGAAAAAAAGTGGTAGAGACATAGTGAAAAAAAAGAAGAAGTCACTAGACAAGCAATTACGCGATTTTTGCAATGTATTTTTTTCTCAGTGAAAAATCCAAGGTGAATAATGACTGGATGAGTAAATGCTGAATACCGTTTGTGTAAGGTGAAACGTCCAATAGAGATTCCAAACGAATTGGGGCCTTGTGCGATGTCTTCATCTCGTGAGGACCCGCATCTTTGGACCAGCGACAATTAGATTCGCGAACGACGAGTCCATAGAAAATTTGTTTGCATTCAGAATTTTCGGCAGGTGACAGGGGAGTGGGGGCTGTAAAGGCCTATGGGGGGCCCTCCCGTGGTCTCAGTTTGGGACTTACTTACTTACGTTAACCTGGAAGAAGTTGCTGCTGCTGCAGCCATTCTGTGGACGGGCAGAGTCAACCTGCGAATTTTCGCATGGCCGCACCCCATTGTCCAAGGGTGTTTCCATGGAGTTTTGTCAGCGGGGATGATACTCGGTTGCGGGGAGGCTAACATTGGGCCCGATGCCGTGTCTAGATTTCAAGGGGCTTTGTCCGGGACTTAAGGTGCGTTTTTACGGGCCCCAAGGTCGGTATTCGTGTTCTCGAGTGGCCCTGTCTATTGTTGGAGTCAATCTTTGGCTCGTTAAGCGCTTATTTTCGCACTTACTTCCACATTTGAACGCCATTAAATGCCAGACGGACTTTGGGAGCCGAGTTGGCTTGTCCCACGGAGAATAAAGAGACTCTTGGCGTCGATCGCTTTTCCACGATCTCCCTTTTCTCTCGTTCCATGCTTGTGACTCTCTTTCCGTCTCTCTCTCGCCTTATTTCTTTTTACTTCACTCACTCTCACTTGTATACGCCTCGCCCCGTAGCTTTCGCACTTGGTAAAGTTGCGTGTCAAAGGCAATTCTATTCAATGTGGTTAGTCCAGTTTCCATGACGACAGGAATCCTCCTCGTTTTCTCGGTACCAAAAATC